>SNQJ01S0229391.1:0-13155 GCA_010110895.2 Picea sitchensis
AGGGAGTAGTGGGATTTACGGGTTTAAGGCGAGGGATAAAGGAAGGTTTACGGTTTTGAGAGGATACAACTTGTTTTGCTTCATTATCTTTTTTAGTAGCCTCCACCCAACTTGAAGGTCGAGCCATGAGGACATGGGCCCGAATCTCCTCCTTGAGGCCACAAATAAAACACTCTCAAAAGATAGCATCAGTCATGCCCTCTGTTCGAAAAGCCAGGCACTCAAATGCAGCTATGAAGTCTTCCACTGTTCCTAATTGTTTCAGCTTTGTCAAATGGCCCAAATGGTTGGTGTCAGTGTCAAAGCATTCATAAATCTCTACCACAAATTGTGTCCAAGCAATACACCCTTGATGAGAAATTTTTCTCCATTGCCACCATTGCCAACGTTCTTGATCTAGATGTAGAACACCATACCAGAGTTTGGCCAAGTCATCTGTAATGCTGTATAAAGATAAGTAATTTTCCTGTGTGTATGAATCCCTCAACTGCGGGTTTATGCACGTAACGACAGATCTATGTGGCTTAAATACGTCGAAATACGTCTCTACCCTGAAAAAAAATTCTCACAATTTCTGCAAGGAAAGTGCTCTGATACCACTTGCAAGATACCAGATATAATAAATACGCAGAACATAAATAAAATGCTATAAATGGAAGAATAACAGTAATATAAGCAACATAATCTCCACAATAACACATAAATGATATAAGAACAACAACATAAATAGCACTTTGATTCAGAAAGCAATGTTCACAGGCCTCTTCGAGGGGGCAACCTCCAGTCGAGCAGTGCTCTGTTACAATAATATCCAAGCTAGGGTTTTCATACCCTCGAGCCTTATTTATACTAAATATGTCTATCAAGAGAAGCATCTAGAGGAATATCCTTCTATAAGAAGGAGCTTCTATTAGGTCTTCTTACATCCGCCTTATTCTATTTTATTGAAAGGCCTTATTAATATTGACCTTTATTACATCCAAATATATTGATCTACCTATGTGCGGGTTAGGACCCTAACAATACTAGTGTCCTCTCACCTAATCCAACATGCTTATTTTGTATTTTTTCATGTCAACACATCTTGTTGTACTTCCAGTACCATTTTGGGGCCCTCAACATTGTTTTTTTTGGCTTGGCACAGTCAAATTGTAGATTCAGTAAGATTTTGATGGCTTAAAGTGTATTTCTATAAAAGACCTTTCCTACGAGCTATAACATGACTAAAATAGAGATCGTATGCAAAATTTACGACTCTGGGAAGTTGAGGTACCATCTTACCCATAGGGGGCCGCATGACTTTTGGTGTTTCACCATCTAGGGTTAGGTTTTTGGATGTCTAGGGTTTTGGCATTCATGAGTAATATTAAAAAGGCCTCTGGAGCCTTATTGTAATTCATTCTGCTAAGATGGATAACTACACGTAGCATCCACATCTCTTCTCAGAGATAACTACTATCATTCGAGCAAGTGTTTCACTTCTGTAGTTTTACAGTTTCATCCTATTTCATTATTTAATAGAACATATTGTTCACTTTCTTCATATCCCTGTTTTTATTGTATTCAATGTCTTAATCAACTCGTTCTGCTTCTAAATCTGGATCAAACATCCACTCTAGCATGCATTTTTGTATGGTTTGAGAGACAAAGTGAACAATAAATACCCACAATAAGCATAACATACTTGGTGATCTTGATGAATAATGTCCTTTAACTATATGCTTGTGTGGATCTTAGCAAGTTACAAATCATAAACATTTTAACCTAAATAGTAAGCAATGGATGCACTCACTTGCATGTTTCTATAGGCTTATAAAGAGAGTAGACTTTCTTCATGGCTCTTATAGTGTTTCAATATAATTGTCACCCCTCAATAAAGTCCTCAAGCTTTAGAATAATTTCTTACTTTATGATGAAATCTACAATGAACATCACAAATTTGCTCTAGAGTTTAAAGAATTTGGCTTCCATGATTAATGAACATCACAAATTTGCTCGGGAGTTTAAAGAATTTTGCTTCCATGATTAAACACATTGGGATATGCTTAAGATATGAATCATAATGTACGTTGGAAGCTTCAATTTTTTTTATGAGAGAACGTATAATAACAATTACAATTTATTTATTTTTTGGTTGCTTAATGTTTAATGTTGTAAAAATTGGAAAACTGTATTCTTTTATAATTATTATATTTATGAAATATATAGCTACTTTAATCTTATCAATTAAAATATCCATATTACAACTTTTCATTATGAATCCATATGTATTCGCCACCCATACCAGTAGCAATCAACAAAGAATCCACAGACCAAAAAGAGAGGGGTCCAAAGAATAACAGTTTAGACAATTTTTAATGGGTGAAAGAATTTAAAAAGAGAGGGGCCCAAAGAATAATAGTTTGGAAAATTTTTAATGGGTGAAAGAATTTAATGTGACTGAATGGTTTCAGATGCAATGAAAACTTCGAATTCAATCCTGTACATGAAAGAATACGGGCAACAACATTGGCTCGATCAATCCTGTACATGAAAGAATTTAGTGCTACTGATTGGACTTCGCATCGATCATGTCCATGAAAGAATTTAATGCGACTGAATGGAGTTCACATGAAACTCTATAATGAAGGCTATAACTGAATGGAGTTCACATACAACTCTATAATGGAGTTCACATGGATTTCATGTGCTACTGATTGGAATTTGCATCCGACTTTGGAGTCCGCCCGTTCCTATATAACGAAGGCTATGCCATTGTATTTCTCACCTCTTGCTTACTGACTTTGGGCTCCGGTTGAGTATTCCCATCCTAAGGTATAATAATGTTAAGTTTTTACTTAGCTGTGTAATGGTATTGTTAAGTTCTTACTTTCTGTAATGTCATAAGCTATGCAGACTTAGCTGTGTAATGGTATTGTTAGTTGTAGGTATTATGGGTGTTGCTCGAGGAAACCCTTGCATGACAAAGGAACGAAATGATGGAAAACTTTGTGCATATCCTTCAGTAGTTGCCCACAGGATAAGCATCTTCATCAAGCGACCATGCAACACCCTTCAAGGTACAAGTAATTTTTTATATTCCATTATTTGAAGGACTCATATATGTGAGTGTTGTAGATAAATGGTTGAATCTGCTTGAATGGTATTTTTGGACCACAATTTTTCCGATAGAGAAAAGATTACTTTTGCACTCCTCAAGGTCGTCCCCCATGTTAAGGACCGGTGGGACACTTACTATGAACAAAGGGCCATATAAGAATCTACAATATTTGTGGTTTCCCCTACATGGTATTCCTTTCAGGATGCCATTAAAGAGCAATAATACCATGTAGGAAGCTACGAGTACTAGTACACTAGATGGACCACCTTGCATCAAGAAAGGGACGAGACAGTACCAGATTTCACCAATATTTTCCATACCCTGCGCACCAAATTGGGTATCAAAGACTTTGAGGGACATCTGGTGCTCAAATACCATGGTTGTTTGCATAGATACATTCAAACAGAAATGGAGTTTCTCGACATCACCTCATTAGGTACAACTTATCAATACGCTGTCAAGATTGAGCAGAAATTTAAGCAGAAGAGGCAAGAGTTTGGATCTGCAAACTCCTTGTTGTTCCTGAGATTAAACTTAAGGCTCAAGGAATAATGTCAGGCATCGGGAGATTTTTTAAGAGAGTTTGTTTTAAAGTGTTTTTTCTACCTTAGTTGTATGAGAAAAAATCCTTAAATGAAATTAATAGTTTGACAACACATAGGCCGTATTTCGTATCTGAGCCAAAATTGCAATATCGAATAGTATGAGATGAAAATACAAAACTGTAAAACAGAGTAGGGCATCAATTACGAAAGAGTCCTACCTTGTTTTCAGTAGAGGAAAAGAGATAGTGTAACCTTGAATAACGCCCAAAATGCAGTAATCTACATAGAAAGCAGGTCTTGATTTACTCAAAGTAAATGAAGAGGAAAAACTACTTACTTAATAAAATATTGAGACCTTGTGATTACAGTAGTTGTTGTACTAAATTGGAACCAAACATTTATCAAGGAATACATAAAGGAATGTTGAGAAATGGAAAACAAAATAAACACATAACCCAGATTTAACAAAACCTAGAATATATGTCTTCACTTGTATTAATACTCTATAAGGATACTTTTCTCTATTACAATCGGTAAGAAGAAGCCTGAAATAAGTCTTTAATCTATGTATTTATACAAAATCATCTCAACTCAAAATGGTTGGACTTCTCATAATTCCAAAAATAGTATATTTTACAATATGTAGAACTAAAAACTTAGTTGGCCTTCTCCTCTGTCTCTTTGTCTGCTGGTAGAGGCATTTCTTATCCTCATCCTTTAGCATGGAAAAGACTGTCATCTGATCCTGACCTATATGAGTCGTATGAACATGTTTCTCACTTGTTTCCAAATATGTTGGCTTTCTCATATTCGACACATTAGATGCATCTGCTCACTAAATGTACCACCAACCCAGAAGGTGAAGTTGCCTCATCTGCTTCAAAAATGTATAAATTATTTTCTATCTGGGGAAACCTTTCCTATATCTTATTTTCTCCCAAAGATGTGGCCTATAATTGCATGCTTGTACTTACTATCCATTTGTTTATTTGGATAAGATCAAGTTGGTTCATTTGTTGGATGATCGTCATGGCCTCTTCTTTTCTTGTCCTAGAGTTACGTTGGTTCCTTGATAAGCCAATATTCCCTAGGGATTTGGAGATATTATTTCCTTCAACATCAAGTAACCCTTTTTCTCGTGAAGATATTGGCTCTAGACAAGCTTCGTATACCTCTCTAGACAATCTTTTTCTTTTGGCAAGATTTGATTCCCATGGCTTCAAAATTATGTCACCTTTGGTTTTCTTAGATAGAGATAGTCGAGGAGCTGGCGATACATCATATTTTGGTAATATAAAGATAGCCTCCTGAAACTTAGCCCGAGATGCATGGGCTTCCCTTTCTTTAATGCAAATTTTATTATGGGAAAGGTATACCACTCGATAACAATTTTGAATGGCTTCCACTTTTGTAAAAATATCTTGTTGGGCTGATTCCAGTTTCTCATGTACTTCTAGTGCTTGAGCTTGGAAAAATGCCATATCTATTGTTGTACCTTCAACCAATTCTATATTGGCTTGTAGTTTCTTGACTAATTCTTCATGTTGAGTGACCAACCCTCTATTGGCCTATGAATTTTGATGGAGCTCATCGAGGTTAGCTTTCCATTGTTGGATCTGATGTCTGACATCAGCTATGACTTGTTCAAACTCTTTGTTCATCTTATTTCGTACATCCCTTTCCATGGTCGTCATCTGGTCTTGCAACTGCCTTACCAACATATTTTTTTGTTTCAACTGATTCACTAGATTTTCTACTGAACACTGATTGAACGTGGCAAAGGCACCTAATGAGCCTGCCATTTCCCTAGCGAATTATGTATAATCTAGACCATGTCCATCATACAACATTCCTTTCATTTTTAATTTTGTACCATATTTTTTATGCATTTCTCTTGTAACTATGGTCGTTCTTTTCTTACTGAAAAATAATTCTGAAGGAGGCATTTCTTCGGCTAAAATCGGAGTAAGGTCCTTTATAAATATGACTTTGGCATTGGAATTTCATTGAATCGACTGTAAAGGTGTTAATGACATAATGGGGCTACCTATCTCTGTGGATGGATGTTTCTTTGTTGTGTTGGTAGCTGGTTTATCTGGTGTAGACAACGATGTATCCTGTCCCTTTTTTTGAAAAGCTTCAAGATGAGATTTTGTTTGAGTGCCTAGTGGGTTTGGTAATGAAGTCTCCACTCCCTGCATTGAGACTTCAGTATTCTTCAGATTTTCCTTGGTACTCTGTTGGTCAGAATTTCTTGCCTCTAATCCCTGAGGCGTAGCTTCCTGTGTATACGAATGTGCTATTGGCTCCCCCTATAATACATTTGGAAAAATATTATTTCTGTGGTTCTGAAAATTATAGAAACTAGATAATTGATCGGGATATTGAGCTCGGACTATGCTCCATACTTCCTCATATGACCTAGCTCCCCTGAATACTTTTTCTTGAGGGGAAATATTGTGCACATACNTTGTATTGAGTCAGATGATCTTCCACGATCTTATGGGGATCATGGAATTTAAACTCAATATCAACTAACTTGACATCTTCTAGAGCCACAGCCTATACTTTCAAATGGTCGAAATCTTCAACAAAAACATACCAGCATGAAGAGGGAAGTTTGGCCATACCTTTTTCTGGGCCGCTTTCAATTCTTTACTAATGCCCCATGTCATGGCCTAATAATCCACCTATCGGCATACCAATCGATCTGGTAAAAATTTTGGGAGAGCATGGGGGGGAACCTAGCACCCAAAAACCTTGATATAGGAAAAGTTTTCCTCAATATATCAGTCTGATACTTTTCCCAAGTTAGCCATGATTCTGTCTGAAATTCTGGGAGGTGGGAAACCGTACAGGGAGATATGAATTGGAGCCACTACATAATGGCATATTTCATAGAAGAAATTTCTAGATTTGTCCTCCCACAACTTGGAGTGATAGAAATGGATAGGCTCGGCGTTGGTCGGGTTCCAACTCTAGCTCATCAGAGGGAAAGGAGTGATAAAAAAAATGGAATCCATGATGTATGCCGACATGTATAAAAGAGAAGGTTTCCCTTTGGACTTTTCCAATTGGTACCCTATGACTTCTTTGGCCAGCTTGTCTGATAACATCTTGGCCTAGTTGAAAGAATATCCCTCAGCCACTTCATTCATAATTGGTACCCAAGCCAGCAGGAAATGAGAGGATTCCTTTTTCCCAAATATCCTACATAGCATCATAGCCACATAAATCATATGGGCGTCTAACGATGTTGTGGCATATATCCCGTGAGTGTCGGCTCTGAATTTCTCAGGATGCCCCCACCATTTCTTGATTAAATCAGTGTAGTTTTTCCCATACTGTGTGTACTCCTATTTGTCAAACTCCATTATGAATTCAACATTGTAACTTTATTTAAAAATGAGGGATAATTTATACATTACTTTAATATGCTCTGGTCGAAAAGACCCTACAACAACCTTCTGTGAATTGCAAATGCTCATGGTTGAAATGTCGACGTTCTCCAGGGCCCAGCCTATCATGTTTTTATATGGCATGAGCCTCATCCACACATCTATATTTTGTATCTCTGACTCAGCTATATCCTTGATTTTAGTCACATGGGTTTCGATTACTTCGTCACCTGAATCCTCTGGGCAATTTATCATCTTGTGTTGTAGAATATCGAAGACCTATGTCCAGGATTTCACGGTATCTATGGCTCTTAGTGAGGTCTCTAAGAGAACATCTGTGTTCGGATCTACGCTCTCACCATATTCTTTAGACATCTTCCACGGTGCCATGATATTAATGAAATCATAACTGTGTTACCTGTTACAGGAAAATGTGTGAGCTTATTCAGCTGGCTTAAAACTTGTTATTCTACGAGAATGAAAATATCATTCAAAATCCAATATTCTTATTCACCTTAAGCGTATTGATTTATGAATACTTTTACTCACGAAAAATCATCTACCTTAATGAAGAAATATTGGCAACGACCTGCAATCTATATTGAAATCATTGCCATTTATTCGTGATTAATGCCATAAATATTGGTAGTTCGTGATCAGGAACTTGGACGAAACAGGTTTGAAAATTCTCGAATCGCGAACTCGTGAGAAATTAATTATGACATAATCTTGTTTAAGATATTAATTAATCATGTTTAACATTAAACATTTTCAGGTATTCAGGCTTTAGGATTTTAATGAGTAGCTTGAGATAGAATCCTTGAAACCCGAAACTGTGAAATGATTAATTATCGGATAATCATTTTTAGTTTTAATTAACCCCTTTTAAGTTTGAAATGTTTCAGAAGTTCGGACTTCGGATATTTCAAGATGTGAGGGATGATAAACGTCCTACCTTATGAAGTACGAACTTATTAACTGTCTTTAACCAAGATTAACTTAATTAATTAAGATTTGATATTTCAGGATTTTACCGCTTCGTGGAATTGAAAGTTAGTTCCTTGTTATATTCCCGAAAGGCTATTACCCATAGTGATGTGTCGAAGATGACGTCATTTTAGATGACATGTCGAGCCTAGGGGGTGCCAAGTGTTAATTAGAATCATGTGAATCTCTAGATGAAAATCTTGGATAAAGGTGCCACGTGTTGAATCAAGGAAGATTTAAAACATACATGTGTACCATGACTCATGTCTTTCAAAAGTTGGTGAAAACGTGATAACGGATATATTTGGGTTTCGGGATTTTTAAAGTTATGACTTGTTGAAACGTCCAAAGCGTGAATCTCCAAAGTGACCTCTAGCGACTTATCTCTTTAACCATTTGGTAGCTCCACAAATCCGAAGATATTTAGGATCATTCGTTTAGATGGAAGACTTCATCAACGACGTATATCATGCAAGTCTTATTCTTATTTAACTAGGAATGAAATTTATTTAAAGTCCAAAAGTTTAGAAATATATATGTTTCAACATGGGCTCCATCTGGGGATCGCGTCTCCCTACGAGGCATGGAAGAACAATAGACTAAGTGCCTTCATTAGGTAAATGGAGTCATTGTTGTGTTCCTGGGGAACAAATTTGGGAAAATTATACAGAGAAAAATCAAAATTTAGCCATGTCTCAGAAAACTTTCAAAACACAATTAATTATTGATCTCAAGTTAGGCTATTAATAAGTTTCCTTTTTCTGAAACTGATTCTAGATTTTCTTAAGATAATCAAAAAAACTTTAACTGAACTATCATACTTTGGTCGATTTTTTTCACTTCAAGGAAAAGTAATTTTAATGATTTATTCAGGGAATCCCTGGTCGATATAGGATGCAAATATTATCGGAAAGAGAACTAGCTACTAGAGTATGTTTATAAATGTATGACAACCTTACAGATATCATAGATATTTCTTCACTGCCAACAAGCCTGTTCAGTACCCCAGTGAAGTTATCTACATCTCCCATTGAATTTCCTTTCACCACTTCAAATAGCATTTTTTCATTTTATTTGAGAAGAGGGCAATCATTTTATGAATTTCCTTTCATCATCTCTTTTGGACAAAATTGGGGCAATCGATTTTATGAATTTCCTTTCACCATTTGTTTTGGACTAGATGGGGGCAATCAATTTATGAATTTCCTTTCACCATCTATCTTATATGTTTTATATATTTTTGAAGTGGGGGAAATCAACTTGTATGTTTCATACAGGGATGATATCTGCTTAAGATTTGACAATGAAGGCTTGTCAACAATTTTTTATTGTACTCTGAGCTAGATCTCTCTCGATCTTCAATACATCTTCTCCTATAGGGAATATTTTATTGGGAACTTTTATTTTCCAGGGATTTTCCTTGAGCAGGTTTATCAATAAAAATATGATAGAAGAGATAAAGTTATCAGGATTAGCCTATACATACTTTCTTTAGTTGGAATCAAAAGAACATAAATATTTTCGCCTAGTCTTGTTTTAAAGATATGTTTTTAAGTTTTCAAAGTCAGGGAGAAATCTTTTCTTTCTATGAAGATTTAAGGATAGGTTATGAAGATTTAAGGACAGGTCATGAAAATCAAAATAGAGTAAAAGCTCGGAGATAGGAAAAGTGAAATAGAACGAGGGATGAGAGGGTTTGGCATAAAAGAATCTCACTTCCACACAATCCGCTTTTCGATTACCAACTTCTCTTCTTTCTATTTTTATCTCATTTTATTTTTATTTGGAGGTTTTCAGATCTATACTTTTCCGATCTTTGATCAGGTGATCGTTTTTACATGAGTATAATTATGCTAAGATTTGATGAGATTTATTTTATCATTTTAGATTGAAAAATAAGCATAGAAGTTCATACCTTGGATTTCATTTATATTTGCAACCTAACCAATTATTAATTCATCACCTGTTTGAGAGAAAAAAAACTTATTCTGAAAACTAAGCATTGAATTCTGATATCTCCTTATTCCTCATCTGATGATAAATGTCCTACAAAAAGAAACAATCAGAGAGTTTCACAAAATAGAAATGATATACAGTACAGACATTTTATTTTTTTCTTTTCGGAGTATTAAATAAAACTAGGTTTATAAAAAGTAAAATTCAGGTATCCTATGAAGGAAAATAAAGTTGCGAAAGTAAATAGAAACCAAACAGCTATATACAATGGTACTGTAAAACATTTTTATTACATGAAATGTTTTAGATAGCACTCGTTTATAGGGGTGTCAAAAAATTTCTCGTCGAGATTCTATGGTAGGAATGAATTATTACCTTTTTCATTCTTTTGGAGAAGTACTGTTGTGATAGTATGTCCCGATGCAAAAGAAAAGATCAGGAATTCCTTAGTATAGTGAGGACTAGCTAATACTGGAGCTTCCCTTAAAAGAATTCATTCTTACACCTTACAACTATTTTGCATGGAAGGAAAAAATAGACATACATCTCCGATCCAGAGGGTTGTACAGGTTAACCATGAATACATATACAGAGCCGACATCATCCATAGAAAAATCCAAGTACTTAAATCGCATGGATGAGGCACTCAGAACAATTTGTAGTCTTATTTCTCCTGATCTCCTTAAATCAAATAAGGAGAAACAAATGGTTCTCACCATTCTCTCCAAGCTTGATCCTGAATTATTTGTATTCGTATCTACATTCCATACTGTCATATTCACCTCTGGAGCCAAATAGAAGATGCCTTGTCTTGAGGACTTTATCGAATCCTTGACACAAGAGCAAACCAAGATCACCAACATGGGCACAATCAAAGGCCCAAGGGTGCATGCACTCACTGTGCACGGTGGCAACCACAAATATTAGAAGTCTAAAGATAAAGATAAGTGAAAATCTCATGCACATACGAAGAAGGAAGGGTACACAAAACCCTTCACCGATGCCTTCAGGTCCAAAGCAGAAAAGAGAAGAAAATGAGAGAAATGCACATATTGTCACAAAGGATTCCATTCGGAATCCACATGCATGCACAAAAAAATATATCAAATGTCTCAGATACTTCAGAAAAACAACCTTGGATATCGCATCCCCGAGGGTGCAAAGAAGAAGAAGCCAGAAGATCTGAATTCCAAGAAAGACAATTCTGGCCATGCCTTGATTGCCATCAACTCCTCCCCCGATGCTTGGATCATATATTTAGGAGAATCACATTACATGGATACCTCAGAAGAAGTATATTCTTCTTTGGATGAATGGAAAGGTCCTCCCATTCTAATGGGGGACAACTCTTCTGTCAAAGTCACCGGCAAAGGAAGGATTTAACTCACCAACAGAAGTTTCGAGAATGTGTTGCATGTTCCCAAGCTTTCTGTCAACCTTCTCTCCGTGTATCAGATGACGAATTTTGGCACTGGAAATAAAGTCATATTCACACCAAATGCCGTGGACATCTACGACATGCAAACCAACTCTAGGATTGCTACCAGTGAGGTAAATCATCAGTCTAGATTGTATACATTTTCTAAATTCATTGAACCTGATTCTGCTTTACTGAGTACTCATGTTGATGAAAGTAGTAGGATATGGCATGAAAGGTTTGGACATTTGAATTTCATATACATGCAACAGCTTAGAAAGCACAGATTAGTTGATGGTCTACCATAAATCCATTTCTCAAGGGGAGTATGCAAGGGATGTGTTCTCGAGAAACACCCTCAAGAGAAATTCAACAAAGGAAAGTCTCAGCGAGCTTCCACACCTTTAGATCTGATCCACAGTGACCTTATGGGTCCTTTTTCGCATCCATCCATCAGCAAAGCGAGATTTGTTCTCATTTGTTTTTAGCATTTCTCAGATTTTACTTGGATCTACTTTCTAAGGAAAAAATCTGAGGTATTTCAACACCTCAAAGATTTCAAAGCCTTGGATGAGACACTGTCCAGAAAGAAGATCAAAGTCCTCCGAGCTGATAACAAGGGAGAGTATGTAAATCATGAGATCCATAATATTTACCATGAGGCAGGGATTCAAATGCAACATTTAGTTCCCTATACTCTACAGAAAAATGGAGTTGCTAAGAGGAAAAAACCGATCTCTAAAGGAAATGGCATCTTGCATGTTGCATGCAAAGCCACTACCACAGAGACTATGGGCCGAAGAACTTAACTATGCAACATACATCCAAAACATATTTCCTCATAGATCTGTCAAGGATAAGACCCTCTATGAGGCTTGGAGCAGCCTCAAACCAGAAGTGGCGCACTTTCGCATTTTTGGTTCACATGCATGGGCGCGGATTCACTCTGAAAAAGAGGAAGGCACTTGATCCACATAGCACTGAGTTCATTTTTTCTAGATACCCTAACGGTGTGAAGGGATATCGCCTTATTGATCTTTCCTCGGACCAGCTCATCATTGAGCATAGTGTCCAATTTGAGGAAAGTGTCTCGCATGTACCTCAACAACCACATGCAGACACCTTCACTCTTCCACCTGTCCGAGATGATGAGCATGCACATGCCAACTCTTCTTCAGATGAGAGTTCCAATTCAGAGGAATCAGAGGATTCAGAGTTAGATTCAGAGTCAGTACAGTCATATGCAGAGTCAGAGCATCTAGATGCATTTGCAGAGCCAGAGCAAAGGCCCAAGTGGGCACAAACTACTCTTCAGGATGCAGGGAATCTCATAGGTGATCTATCCGATACTAGGAGGACTCGATCTAATTTCGAGGAGCCTCCTGTTGCACTCACTGTCACTGAACCATTGCCTTCCAGGCATCCTTTCTTGGTTCAGTCTTCAGATCCACAGTCTTATGCAGAGGCTACTAGAAATACCTTTTGGGAATCTTTCATGCAGGAGGAGTACAACTCCCTCCGCGAGAACCAGACTTGGGATCTAGTTCCCCTTCCTTCTAGGAGGAAACTTATCAGATGAAGATGGGTCTATAGGAACAAGAGCATAGCGGATGGATAGATCAAGAGATACAAAGATAGGCTTGTCACCAAAGGATTTCAGTAGGTTCATGGTATTGACTATGATGAGACCTTCGCTCCAGTAGTGAATATGGATTCCATTTGATTGGCCCTTGCCATTGTGGCAGCCAAGGG
>SNQJ01S0229392.1:0-14360 GCA_010110895.2 Picea sitchensis
TTCATTCATTGTTACACCCTTATCACTCTTTCATTTTTGGTGCCTCATTCTTGCTAATTTGTGTGCTCTTAGTCTGAGCATGGAAAGGAATGGTTGGAAGAGGAGAGCCATTGCTAGATGGCTGTAATAAATTACTGATCATTCCAGGAGGGAATGGATGCCTGAGTGCATGAGATTGATGGCAGTTTAGAAAGAACTGTCCACAACTAAGAATCCTTGGAGTTTCTAATGGGGAGATTTCCTGACCAGTAGCATTGGAGCCCCAGAGAGAAATGGAACAACCTGAGGGACTGCATGGCAAAGAAAGGTGTTCATTTCTTTGGGTTGTGCAGGCTGAGGGGGAAAGAGAGCTAGAAATTCGTATTTGTTGTGTGGTTGGGAAACCTGAGAGCTAGTTAGCCAATTGTTGTGTGTTTTAGATTTGGCCTAGGACTCGTCCTTGTGGATTCATAGCCCTGGATCAGGGGTGACCTATTGTTGAGAGTAAAAGAATATCAGTGTCTGTGGTTGGGAGGAACGCCCTTGGTCTACAACCAATTGGTGAATGTTTACATGCAAAGATAAGTGCTCTCTTTGTTTTCTATATAATGTATATTCCATTGTGTATTTAATTATCTTTGAGATATGTATTTATAATGTGCCTGTGTGTTGGTTATTTATTGTGCATGGCAAGTTGTTTATTTATTTTATGTTGTCGCATGGATCTTGATTAATGCATGTGGTTCTGTTGATGGGCATAAGTGACACACCATCAACTAGAAGGATAGATTCAGACTGGGTTTGTCTAATTAACCTAAGTCGTTTGGTATTATCTATCCTTATTGGTTTAATGGCTCTGTTAGCCAACTAGGGTCCTAAAACAAAGAAAATAAATAAACTATTCTAAAACTATAACTATGATACTATGTACATGAATTTAATTATTTACAAGTGTTAAAACAAAAACATAAATATGAACAAGGTATTTACAAATTGCAAGTTTTGGTGGATGTCTTGTGAAATCAATGTTTTTGCAATTGTTAATGAAGTAGATAAAGAAAGCACATGTTTTTATATTTTCTGTTTAATAGTTTAAAACCTAAGAACTCAAAAATATACCAATAAAACATAATCTGAAACAAGAACAAAATAATAGCCATAGCCAATTTAAATTGTCTTATTTCATTAATAAATCAACTAATAACAGAAATAGAATAAGAATAAAACTAAACTGAGATTAGTCACATAATGTGTCTATATCCTTGCGCAATTCAAACTTCCAGCTATCTTACCTATGAGAGAAACCTGTAACAGGCTTGTGCTGACATTCCCAGAATAAACTCAAGGTAGTTTCGGAGCAAGGATATAAGAGCAGAGTAATAAACATATAGATTCAGTGACCTTGTAATGATGAGTGCTTATAGTAAAAGAAATTTAACACGAAGCATTCATATAATACATCAATTTAACATCAAGCATAAATCAATGATATTAAAATGAAATAACGATCACATATATCATATATGAACAAAAAATCATAGACAAAATTTAAAATGTTGAATAAAATGAACCATTATATGCTAATAAGACTAAAGTTGTTTAACATATTAATATTCCATAATATAAAAGGCAAAACGTAATGGAACAGTGTCACACTGGTCTAAAGCCGAGATGTGAACAACTTGTCCATACAGTGTTGGGAATTACATGTCCATAATGCGTTCGAATCAAAGATGTTTTTCACTACAAGAGTGAATGGTATTTAAAGTAATCCAGGATCCAAATACTCATATCACACAGGATAGAGTTGAATCTCCAGAAATCAAGTAATATTACAAAAATAGTGAATTGGAAACCACTCATACAAGAGTTGGTTTGTTCAAAATTAAATCAAAGTTTTATAAAACATAGAGAAGGAGAAACTAATAATCATTTAAGTGTATAATTGAAAGTATTTACTCCAAGCAATCAACAACACAATCTCTCATTTCCTGAGAATAGCAAAACCAATTTCATAAATTAGAAAAGCAATTACTAATAACTAATTATTATTAAAAAGGGACTTGGCTACATAATCATAGATTCTGTAGCCAGTCTTAATTTTAGTAAATGAAATCAAAATTCAAATCTACTTATTTCGACTTAGATAACAAAAATGAATGAAATGAAAATAAAATTGTTTTACCCTTAAAAATTAGCCAAAGAGGGATAAGACAGTTTATAGTTTATAATTGCCTTGACACTAGTCGTATTCTTAAAGACTATGTTTCTAGACCTCTTGATTCATTTATTCTTCCTCTCTGTATGTGCCTTGAGATCAAGGTTCTCTTGCTTCAACAGATCGTTCTGATTAGTCAAGGTTCTAATCTGGGCCTATAAGAGAGGAACATTGATATAGTAGCAATCTACCCAATTGAGACAGTTATCACAGTGTATCGGGGAGATGGAAGATCGACGCAAGACACAGTCAACCAGGGGTTTTTCAGTCTTACTTTCTGTTTGTTTCATATTGTGCCCAATACCTGAAAATCCTTCTTTATCTTTAACACATGGAGGTAAATTGGTCACGAAATCATATGGTTCAACATGGGTGATAACCTCCCTCGTAGAACATTGACCTTCTTGATCTTCTCGAGCTAAAAAATCCTCTACCTCGAGATTTGAACCCTCATCGATCTCGATCGGATCGATCGAGCTCATATGAGTATCCTTTATGTTCCTTAGTTTTCTAGAGATTAGGCGATCGACCTTCTTATTCTTGAAACCCAAATCTATGCACTGTTGTTTCCTCCCTGTGCAGAGTTTCTTGTCATCAGATTTAACATTAACGTTCAAACTAGCATCGTTTACAGGCACATGAGGATCATTTCCCTTCAATTCAACAGTCACTTGTTCTGGAGATCTAGCAGGTGAAAACCTACACGGTGATCCTTTATATAGAGGGGTTTTATCAATAAACTCTGGTTCATTAATTAAATTAACGAACTGGCTTTCAACCACTGGCTTGTCCAAGTTAGGGTTTGCATTTAAAAGAGGGTTGGTTATAGGGTCAGCCTGGGTGAAGCCATTTCTCATCAGAAAGGTCTCCCAATTGTCACCTATGTTCGTCAGATGATATACCAACAAAATTTTAACAAGTCCATGGTGGAACCGGCTCAAATTGATACCTTGTCGTTTGTAACGCTTGGACATCTTGTAGAGACTCATCAGTAGGTAAAAGGGCATATCTAACTCGAAACCTATGAAATTCATAAGTAAACGGATATGGTATAGAAAAACCAGACTGTATCGACCTTCACAAGTAACAAATTGCTTCACAATTAATAGTAAACTATGCCATCTAGGTTTTAACAGAGCGATAGGAATACTTTTTATGCAGCAAGTGGTTTTACGGGAGGTCATAAACAAACTCCACGGGACCTCTTCTATTCTGGCATTTTTAAACCACCTCTCGCCCTTTTATGGGAGCCCTGTTGCTTTGCTCACAAAATCCTCTGTCAATTCTAACTGTATGTCTCCAATCTTGGCTTTGAAAACATCAAAGGTTTGTGCGAAAGCCCTTGCAACCTGGAGATTATAACCCTTGAATTTTCAGAGGAATATATCCTAGCCATGATCCTTTAGATCATCAATAGCATCGTCATGGGATAGTAAGGCCTGGCATCTATTCGACTCTATACAAACAACAAGTGCCATGACCACTATAACAAGGATGCAATAGAAATCACTCGAAATAGTTTTAGATCCCCAACGTGTGAGCAATAGAAACAGGCCTGAACGGAGAGTGGAAGTATGAAAATAGTAGAGGTTGGGGGTTATCATAACTCGGATAGGAGAAATGGTGAGAATGAAAACCAGTGGGTTCATTGAATCCCTTACCATCTATCGCGATGAGTGTCGAAACCTACAGAGTACAAAACCCTATGCAGATAATGAATAGCTTCATTAATGTTTTGAGCCAGCAAGGTAAGGTGAAAACGCAACTACAACAGGTCTGTACTCATTGGCATGAATGTTGATACGACCACTAAACTCCTGAGAAGAATATTAACATTTTAACTAAGGTTCTTCATGCATCAAAACAATTCGACAATGAACCATCAGACCATTGAATTCATAACAACCATAATAAAACAAGAAAAATCTGATAATGGATTAATCAACCATTTCATAAGATTATGGGTGGCTTTTAAAATGATATTTCTAAGGTAAAAGATTATGAAACCAAGCCAAATTTTATGTTTAAATTCATGCTTACAATCATGAATTAAAAATAAAACAAAAATGCAAATGACAAAAACTTAATAAGGTAAACTTAACCCAATAGTTGCCTTGAAACTTGGAAACATAAACATTTACAAATAGAAGGTGATGGCAACTACAAAAAGGTATGATCTTTTGTGGGGACTTTGATTGAGAATAAAAAGTATTATTAGCTGCCAATAGGGTCTTTCATGCTTGATTTCAGATTAAATGTTATTAGAATTTGAGATCAGTTCAGAAGCGAGTTTTTAGAGTAGCGTGGCCAACCTGTGGGTGGTTGGGTACGTTACAGATTAGTGTGGCCATCTTGAGGATGGCTAGGTATGTTACATATTGGTATCAGAGCTTCTGGTTGAAACACTAGACTAGTATGGGCCGAAACGAGTTCGAATTTGAAAAATTCGTTGTCACAAATTTCAAATTGTGTGAAGTTGGGGAAAAATGGAAATATTAGAGAGAAATATCCCCAAATTCGTGAGAAAATTTGAGTTGAAATAATTCAGGATTGTCTGAGAATTTTAATGGGTTCTATCTGCAGAGTTGCAGAGCCAAGTTCAACTTGGAAGGTTGAAAGTTCCTATTTTTTTTAATGGTCATTGTAGCTTGAGGAGCAGAGGAATCCAATATAAACCTAAAGATCAGGAGAGGTAGAGTATGAGGTTGCACAAGTTCAGAGCATGTAGCGTTAAGACCTTTGGAAAGGTCGAAGGAAAGCTCAGGAGAGATAACATTGCATGAATCATGCAAAATCCATAGCGTCGTGCAAACATAGATCCTTGTAAAGGATCATGGAATCGTGATCATCCCCTTTTGAATTTCGGGAGCGATCATAACCGTTGAATCAAGGAATCTCTAGATTGTTAGATTGGGAGTTAAGTAAACAAGAACCATCAGATCGAACTAGTCAATCGTTAGTCGTTGATTGAAGCTAGTAGGAGATAGAAAACTCTGGAACTTCCCCACTTTAGTGATTATGGGAGGTAGGGCAGAAGCATGAAATGTCGAAGGCCGAAGTCGTGAAATCTCACTGACCATGCAATCTGATAAGAAGTTCGGGTGAAATCTTCACTGTTGATCGTGGTCATCCAGCGTTGATCCTATAGATATAAAGAAGTTTCAGTCCTAGAAATCTTGAAGGCCAAAGTAGCGAAATCCCACCAACCGTTAGATCGAGGGAAGAACTTTGGGATTAATGCTAACCGTTGGATCTGTTGATATTATGGTAGTTGCGAGAGGTATTTACCTCCACGTGTAAACCTAACGAGAATAGAATATTCCAGGAAGCAAGAAGAAACCCTAATTAGTTGGCTAATAACCCTAGAATACAATTCGGCTCAAGAGGATAACTTGTATTAGGTTATTAGCTTCCAAGAGAAGAAGTTGGCTAAATGAAATATTATATACTAAGTAAATAGACACCCAAAATGAGAAGTCGGCTGAGGCAGTTTGCCAATTTTACTATAAATATAGGAGGCCAGTCTCTGGAGTTGTCGTTGCAACTGCTACATCTAGCAGATTTTGGTTTTGGCCTGGACTCTCTCTTGGTTATGGTTTGGAATCCTTGATAAGCTCTTGTTACTCCTATTTGATGCGCTATCCTTGGAGAGAGGTGCGCTATCTTGTTTGGCTATCTAGCCTAGGGTTTTCTTCCAAAATGATTCTCTGTCAAGGTTAAGGTGCTCGGGGGTGGCTTAGGCCTATGGTTGGGTGGCAATAATGATATTGTCTATGGTTAAACGAGCACATCCATCATATTCTAACAGGTTATGGGCCCACAGCTCCTTCATTCAGTCTAACCACTGGAAGGGAGCATAGCCATAAGGATACTAAGCTCGTTGAAGAACTGTCGCTAGGGTTTCTAGCAAGAGTAGTTACCAAAGCATTATCGCTAGGGTTACTAGCAGGTGCAGTTGCAGAAACCCTAACCCTCTCATTGAGGCACCTTAAGTGAAGTGATTGACCTAATTTCTGGATATACTAGTGTGCCCTATCCTAACACATCTCCTAGTACTCTCAGCAAGCCAATACGTGAAGATTGCTTTGACTTTGCCAACCCTATATTTGACCAAAAAAGTTAGACGTGAAGCCAGCCAAGACGTGAAGATTGATTTTTTGGTCAAATATAGGGTTGGCCAAGTCAAAGCAACCATGACTTACTCTATGAATTCAGAAAACAATTTAGATGGGGCTTCTAACTTTAGAGCGTGGAAAACAAGGATTGACCTCATCCTTGCCAAGAATAAAGTGCTGGATATCGTGAAAGGAAAGATCGTGGAACCAGAGTTTGAAGAAGGAAAAGAGAAGGAACTGCATAACGTTGCAATTATGGAGAAGTTCAGAAACAGTGACATCAATGCCATGAGTATCATAGTGGACTCTATAAAAGACCACTTGATACCTTACATCTCCCATCTTGACTCATCTAAGAAGATGTATGATGCCCTAACAAACCTCTTCTCACTCAGAAACATTGGACAAGTAATGAGTCTAAAGAATGAGCTCCATGACATGAAGATGAATGATGATGACATTCCTTTCCAACAAGGTTCAAGGATTTAAGGAATAAAAAGAAGTTTGGCTCCAGGAAGAAACCAAATCAAGAAAAAGATATGTCAAGAACACAATGCTTCAATTGTCAAAAGTATGGTCATTACAAGAATCATTGTCCCGAGTTAAAGAAAAGGAAGGAAAGACACGAAGCATCAATTTCCGAAGAAAGGGAACCCTCAAACAAATCCAAGCAGGACAAAACAAACTTCTTCCTCTAAGACAAGGTAACAATAATCTTTATAGTTCTTGTACATACCATGTTTTGCATATATATTTCCTAAAAAATAATATGTTCAAAGAGAGACTATACCTATGGAAGAACAACCAGATAAGGATTGCTATCACAATGACTACAAGTCAGGCAATACACATGAAAGGATGAAGTACATCAACAAACCCCAGTAACAATTCATGTGGAAGCTATTACATAGGTAACAATTGCAAGATAAGCCGAAATCATAATCAATCTTAAAGAAACCTAGAAGAAGCAAAAGACAGAAAGAAGTCAACAATTAAGAGGAAATTGGAAAAGAACTTGTGACACCTTGCATAAGGCAATAAGGATGCATACGGAAGCATGGACTCTCTTAGTTGGAGGGAGTTGATTACAGAATTCCAAAGATGAGCATGCACTCATGCATGAAGCAAGGATTAGGAGGGAGCTAATCCTAAATAATATGATCCACTGAAGATGATGAAGTATCTATCCATGTTCCTATCAATGGTAGCAACCATGAAGAGCAACACGTGTTTAGTTTGACTTTAGAAGAAGTCTTCTTCGAAAAGAAGCCTTAAAGTATCTCTGGTTGTCCATCCACATCCATGATCCTATGATGAAAGGAAGAATTTGGAATCTTCAGGGCATGGAATCTATAGAAAACTCCATGGACCTAAGAGCTAAAGAAAAATATAAGGAAGAACATGAAGATTCCAAAGGAGAAAGAAAAGACAGAACAACCAATTTTTGTATCAAGAATCACAAAACTACTAGCCCGACCTGAACTCACTAAAAGCAATCAAGCAGAGGAAATGAAAGCTGTGATGGAGAACAATGTATGGAAGACTTATGAATGAAAGCATTGCGAGATCCAGAATTAGAGGTTATCCTAGATGGAGGGAGAAGACTATGATGATTGTTTGTTCCAGTAAATCAGACATACCTTTACATGAGCCATTATATCGGCCGCAATATCCATGGTTTGGAATTTAGATCGGATGAATTCAAAGACTGTTCTCTAGAATAATTGAACAAAGAACATATGTAGAACAACCTCAAGGCTTTGAGGTATACGAGGAATAGACCTTTGTATGCAGATGGAAGAAGACAACTTGGTGGAGAACCTCCAATGCACAACAAAAGCGTGGTGAAAAATCTTCTATAACAGAGGTACTGTATCAGAATGGTTATTCAGAAGCTTAGGATGATGAATTGACAATCCATGACAAAGATCTCATGATGACAGAAGAAGTGCCACTTGGATATGTTCCAAGTTTGACCCTTGCCACTATGTTATGAGCTAGCAGAAAACAAAAGAGCTGAATTGAACTATGATGATCAGAGCTATATGAAGCCTTCAGAAAACCAGTGTTCCAGAAAGACCAAAGCACATTGAGATCAAGCATTACATTCTCCGTGATGAAGTCCATAAAGGAGAAGTGGTTCTCCAATATATATCTTCACAGATGAGCAGATAAGCAGACATTTTGGTAAAGCCTCTGTTCAAGATGAAAGAGTTTGTGTAGTCAAGCTGGAGCTCGTGGAGACGATTTCCTTATTGAAAAAGGAAGAGATGACTCCCAGGTTGGGAGGGAGCAATGATGTGTTATTGATTTATGGACAGTCATTTTTCAGTTCGAAAAATGGTCCATGATGAGCAGTTCCTTTGCAGTTTGGAAAGTGGTTAGAGATTTCTGACGGACATGCATTTTCCAGTTCAGAAAATGGTCCAGATCGAGCGGTCATTTCCATAATGAAAATGGTTCGATGGATTGTTGATGTACCATAGACAACGATTCCCCTTGTGTTTAACATAGGGAATGGTATAAGACAGTCTCTCTTCTTGACGGTCACTCTCAGTAATGGTCAAGAAGACTGGTCCGCCTCACCGGACAATCATTCTTTTGAAGCTCACAGTTGTGAGAAGTTTCGAAGAATGGTCCGTTTTGGAGGTTGGTGCAAAACAGTCATTTCCTTAGGAAATGGTTCGAACAGTCATTCCCTAGGGTAGATTCATTCTCTATAGGTTGCACTTTGTTTAGTGCTGAAGGAATGGCCCAGATAAGCGAATGGTCTAGGTTCAACAATCAGGGACATGCATTCCCTAGGGCAGTTTCATTCTCTCCAGGTTGTACTTTGTTTAGTGATGGAGGAATAGCCCAGATAGGTGAATGGTCCAGGCTCAGAGACAGTTATTCTTCCTTGCTTGAGAATAATAGTCCAGATAGCTCATCATTGATGTTTTACTTTCTGAGGGCAGATGCTCTTCCAGATCTCACAGATGTGAGTGGAAGAATGGCCCAAATGATTCAGTTTATATCATAACAATGTTTTCTGTGCAGGTTGATATCAGATGATTGTTATGGAGACTATATGTCTCTGGACAGTAGATGTATACTACTATGGTGGATGTGTTCCATGATTGTGACTATATGTCACTAATCAAGTATATGTGTGCTACTTGGTGTGGTAGTGTACCATTGGATTGTAGTTGTGTACTACTATAGATAGACACAATTGTGTTCTATTGAATGACATTGTTTCGATCGCCTTGAAGATTATCAATAGTGTTGGAAATGATTATCAGCTAGATGGATGATCAATGGACAGAGATTTCCTAGATGAAAAATGGTTCAGAACATTTATTCTTCTAGGACATATGTCTGGATTAGAAGAATGGCTCTTGTGTCACTCTATGGAGTGGGTGACTTATCCAGCATCATGTCTGATTACTTAGATGGAGTATGGTTTCAAGAGATGATGCAGCTTATGACACTGATAGCGATGATGGTGATCATGATCTAGCCATGAGATAGTCTATACGACTATGTTGATGCTGCCGGGTGAATGGTATGTTTGTGCTCAAGAGCATTACCTTCAATACCTCCCTAGCTAGGAGGGAGTGTTGATATTATGGTAGTTGCGGGATGTATTTACCTCCACGCGTAAACTTGATGAGAATAGAATATTCCAGGAAGCAAGAAGAAACCCTAATTAGTTGGCTAATAACCCTAGAAGACAAGTCAGCTCAAGAGGATAACTTGTATTAGGTTATTAGCCTCCAAGAGAAGAAGTCGACTAAAGGAAATATTATATGCTAAGTAAATAGGCACCCAGAATGAGAAGTCGGCCCAGGCAGTTTGCTAGTTTTAGTATAAATACAGGAGGCCAGTCTTCATCCTGGCATGCATTCTCAGAACTGCAGAAGCAACACTTGTGCGCATTGCAGTTGGCCAGTTTGCACGCAAGTTTGGAGGAGAGCGTCCATTGCAGCTACTGCAGCTAGCAGATTTCGGTTTTGGCCTGGGCTCTCTCTTGGTTATGGTTTGGACTCTCTGATCAACTCTTGTTACTCCTATTTGGTGCACTATCCTTAAAGAGAGGTGCATTATCTTGTTTGACTATCTAGCCTAGGGTTTACTTCCAGAATGTTTCTCTATCAAGGTTAAGGTGCTCGGGGGTGGTTTTAGCCTATGGTTGGGTGACAATAGTGATATTGTCTATGGTTAAATGAGCACATCCATCATATTCTAACAGGATCTAACATTAGTGGAAGGATAAAGTAAGTAGAGGTGTTAACCAACAGTAAGCAGTAATCATTGCATTATGACCACTTCGACAGGTATAACTCTGGGAGAAATTGAACTACTCGAGAGTTGTAGTATCCCGGAGTCCTGAAGTGTCGAAGCCCCAAAATCTCACCCACCATCAGATTGAAGGAAGAATTTGGGAGAAATGCCAACCATTAGATTATAAGTACAAGGATAGAGAAGTTTCAGGACTCCAGAACTTCGCCACTTCGAGGACTACTGGAGACTAGGCAAAGCCACAAAGTACCAAAGCCACAAAGTGGAAAGCTGCAACCGCAAGAGTATGCAAACCGTCAGATCTGGAGTTGATGAATCTGGATCGTCTGTTTGGTGGATGATGTGTCTTATGCCACATGGCAGGGGTGTCATATGGGGACACGTGTCACATGAATTTAGGGCCTTTTGGACCCCAACATGTCCATTTCAGAGTGACATGTGGCACGCATACTATGGGTCCACATCACCATAGGCGACATCATCATGCCATGTCATCTCCAGGATTACAGCGTCCGGGAATGTCCATCATCACTATTAGCGAAAGTGTCGAAGGCCAAAGTAACAAATTCACGCAGACCGTTGATCGAAGATCCCTTTGGGACTTTTCTCAACCGTTGGATCAAGTAGTGGAAGGAGGGCGTAAGTACTTCGACATGTATAATTCCGAGGGAGTTGAACAAATGGAGAGTTGTAATATACCAGAGTCCCAAAGCGTCAAACTCCCAACAACCATAAATCAAGATCTGGTAGGATCCTTCCTGGTCGTTCGATCAAGAAGTTGGGGGAGAAAGTAAGTGGGAATGTTAACTAGAAACCACCAATTGCCTACACTTTATGACCACTTCGACAGGTATAACTCCAGGGGAGTTGAACATCTTGGGAGTTTTGATATCCCAGAGTCCCGAAGTGTCGAAGTCCCAAAGTGATTAAGGATCATCCATCTCGTTAAGTCATAGTCGTTGGATTAAGCTGGTGGAAGGATAGCGTAAGGGGAGGTGTTAATCGACGATAAGCGGTCATTGTCACTTTATGACCCCCTTCAGTAGGTTTCGCTACGGGGAAGTCCCAAAATAAATATGGATTGTTCGTCTCAACATCGGGTTAAGTTGTGGTTGTTGATTTCATTGAAGTCGTCAAAGAAGCTCGGATCGTCCATCCCACGGGAGATTAAATCTCAATTGTTCGATTTGCTAATGGAGATGATATAAGTACTTCAATGAAAGTTTACTCCAGGAAAGTTGGAAGATCGAAAAGGGAGAATGGCCGAAGGTCGAAGTTCGGAGGATTTGGTTCCAAGTGTTGGTCTCATGATAAGGTAAAGGGGTTGATTAGAGGCACTCAGGGCCTAGAAGTGAACAAGCCCACAAACACTTTCAATCGAGGTCCTATGTAGAAGAATAAAGAGAAAAGAGTTAAAGAAACATCGCTTAGAGTGGATAAGCCCGTGGTTTAGAGACGCGGTCACAAGAAAAGTGGATTAAAGGAAGCACATGTGCAAAATTCGAATTATGTACCAGTTTGAAGGGGTTGTGGAATAGTTTGACAAGATTGGCACACAACCATTCCATTGCAGTTACAAGATCTTGTTTGCACAAAAATGGTGAAAGTGACTTCTTTAGGAAGCCCTAACTTTCAACTCGGAGATCAGATTGGGGCATGGGAATAATCATCGGAAAGATTACTCAGAGAAGAATAACATCTAATTGTTATAATTTGGAGAATGATGATATATTTCTTTACGAATTAAGCATAAAAAGTACCTGTAGCATTAATTGGCACATTTCTATAATATGTATAATTCTAACAAAAATGGTTGCTTGCAGATTTGGAAGGATTAGAGATTTAATTGGATCAATTCCATTATAGGATTGGATATCATAGTCATGGAAGCATGAAAGAGCTTGGAGAAGTTGGTTGAGGTAACAAAGAACTACATGGAAAGTAATGAAAAGTGGATAAAGAACTCAAGAATAATGGAACAAAAGTATTAGTCAACAACTACATGATATGAATGAATTGCAAATACAAAAGCAAGAATCCTCACATAAGACATGAAGCTAGCATGTGAATAATGTTAATAATGGGCATAGAAAGGAAAAGTATGACTGCCTAGCCCTGAAGGAAGAGAGGTGTAGAGAGTTGCAAAGCTTAAGTGTGAAAGAAGTAGTCTAATGGAAAACTAGGAGTAATAGTATTTGATTAAAGAATGTTGTGGTAGTAGAGTGATGGAATGTTTGAGCTATTTCATTCCAGAGTGTTGGAATGTTTCATAAATGTAAAGTTGGATATGACTACCCAAAAGGAGCTGTTGTGAATTGAGTACATTGGTTGGATTGTAGAATGGCGAAGTGAAACTTGGCTGGAAAGTATTTAGACCATGGAAAAATAATCCAAATGAGTAGAATGGGAGCACACAAGGCAACAAGGATATGAAGGAATTTAAGGACAACCAGCTACAACATAAATAAATAAATAAATAAGTGAATTGAAATAGAAATCCACTAGAGTTCATTAGGCATACAATGAAGTTAAAATGCATATGCATTAGTAGGCATGCAGATAGTGAATGTTGGGTGCATATGGATGTGTAATTGTCCATATGCACATGCTTGGATATGCATATAACATTCTAGTGAGCTTAGAATAGTATGTTATTATGAAATAATGATGTTATGGAAATTGAGTATGACTAATGATGGATTATGTATTCAGGAAAAATGATATAGCATGGTTAAAGACGTGGATGGTGTTGTTGCTTATGATTTCCATCTATGTGAAGACCCATGAGGGTGGTAGGAATGGTGATTAAAATTATGAAGGAGGAAGTCTGTGAGCTTCTACAAATACGAGTTGATCAGGTAGCATCGAGTAGGTTGATAACAACCATCTAGGTATGCATTTGTTGCTTCTATGTTGAAGGGAATTGAGGTAAGAAATTCCCGTAGTTAATTTTTCAAGATTTAAATCGATATGTAATGGCCAAAGACCTAGAGTATGTAACTGTTATTGATGCTAGAATGCATTTAGATATATTGTCAGTTGTATATTGTGTTATGATTGGTTATGGGATCATAACCAGATTAATTCAAGAGACATAGTCCTTCTATAACAATGAATATCCATAGAGCTAGTCATGTGTGAGACCATAATATGGTTGGATATGGAAGGGCTATAACGCTATGTGAGTGTTCAATGGTATCTACTGTATATCTGAGGTTTGGACTGCAACCTCTTTGCCAACACTAAAGATCACTTAAAAATTATATTCTTGGTGATTGTTTGGGTTGAAAAGGTAGGTATCCAAATAGTTAGGCAAACAGTAGAAAGTGTGTGGATGATGTGTTGAGGCGTTGGCCAGACCTTCCAACTCATTGTGGTGGAATGCATGACATAGTTATGCGGTATTATGTAGTCAATGCATGGATGCATTGTGTAGATGTGGCCATGGATATTGACACGTCGATTGTTATTTTATTTAGTAATTAATTGTTGCATTATTAAAAGCACGTGGTGCTGAAAATACATAATGATGGATAGTAGCATTATATTTATTATGAAAACTAGTTGAAGGTGATTGGATTGTTGTTTGTTACAATTCTCAGATCACTTTTTGGAACTATTAAAAATGTTACAAGTGGTATTACAGGAATTATTGAATGCATGTATATATTATATAAAATAGAAATGATTATGATAATAGCTGAAATGATGTGAGTATTGATAACTCATGAAGTTGAAAACACTTTAGGAGCTGTTAGTTAATG
>SNQJ01S0229394.1:0-19708 GCA_010110895.2 Picea sitchensis
CACTATAGCAGCGGGAAAGTTCCCTAGTGCTTCACTCGGGGTCAATACCCACTAGGAAAGTTCCCTAGTGGGTCACTGCAATCAATAGTCACGAGTTATCATGTATATTTACTTAATTTTCTGCATATTACATATATATTTTAATATTTTTCTTTAGATATTATATATATGTGGGTTGAAAAATGCGATTTTGGGCAGGTGGGTTAGTTGAAACTTCTTGCATTTCGGTTCAGACATCTATTTTGTACACCATACCAATATAGACAATAAATATATCACTAAATTTTAGAAATCATATTCTTTCCAATGCATGATATAAAATAGCAAAACACTAAATTTAATTTGAGTTATGGCATTTAGTTTGACTTATGGCCTTGTTAAGATAGCATTTTGATAGATAAATTTTGTAAGATTGAGATTGAAACAATTTATTATTATTAAGAATAATAATTTTAAGTTCAACTTTTAACAGGATATCAAATTGATGTATGTGATTTTCTTGTTTTTATGACAAAAGATTTTCTCCTTGTTTGTACAACAAGATTCATTTTGCATAGAGATTTGATTGCTTAGTAAATGTGATCCAAGTGGATGTTGGTGGCCACCCATATGTTCCATTAATTAAAAATGGTTCCACATCTTGGCATTTTTTCTACAATTTTTCAGGTCCCAAATTTTTGGGGTTGTTTTGAGGTCCTAAACAATGTTTTTTTGATGTGACAACACCCAATAGATCTAGGAGGCATGTATTGAGTTGTTCGGAATGTGTATTTCCCAGCTATACCTTTCCAACAATCTGTCGAGTGCCCCAAACAAAGATCATATGAAAAAATAATGCCCCCGAGAAGTTGATGTATCAACTAACCACATCAGGGCCCCCAAACTTTTGGTGTTTCATTTTCTACGGTTAGGTTTTTGGATGTGTAAGGTTTTCTCATTGATGCTTTATGTTAAATTCCTTTTTGATCTCTTTGTAATTAGCTTCTTGTGAATGAGCGTACCCAACACATCTCTCTCTTTAGGGATAAGCTACCAACATTTAAGTTAATTTGTGTGCTTGGATTTTATAGTCTTTTGTATTCCATTCATTAATAGAATCTAAATTAACTATATTATTATGTTTTTTGCAATATTTTGTGTGCTTCCTTGTTATATCTTTGTCTTCATTTTTTTCTCAATATAATATGAATCAATTGTATCAAAGAAATCTGCTCCTTTTTGTTTCTTAGTGCATGTCCCTAATGAGTTCACGGTATAGAGAGTTGGGTCTCGAGCTAGTTTCTCTCGAGGACAATCTCTCTCAGCAACCCAAGTGACCTCATGTGGCAGAAGAAAAGAGATATGACAGAGCAATAAATCCTATCAAATTGTTGCTCGAGGAAGCCCTCATGAAACAGAGGAACGAGATGATGGATAATTTCTCCCAAATCCTTCGATGTCTTCCAACAACAATGATGATACCATCAGCCAACAGTCACTTCGGAGGTGTGACACCCTTCAAGGTACAAGTTAAATTTGATATTCCTTTATTTGAAGGCCAGATAGACACCAATGCTTTGGAAAAATGGTTAAGTATGCTAGAGGGTTATTTCTCTGTCCAAAAATTTTCCAATAGTGAAAAAATCACCTTCGCACTCCTTAAATCTCTTCCCTGTGTAAGGGATTGGTGGGAAACTTACTATGAGTAGCATGTCGAAGATGAGTCTGCAATTTTTGGGCCATGACCCACTTGGACAGCTTTTGTTGATGTCCTCAAGGAGCAATACTACACTTTTGGAAACTAAGATGACATGTACACGAGATGAACAACTTTGTGTTAGGAGAGAGACCAAATGGTGTTAGAGTACACCAACATCTTCCATACCTTTTTTTTCCTCGGAAAAGAGCACGAGAAACCCTCGAGTACTTCCCCACATTTTGTGGATGGTAAACAAGGTAAACCGTTTGGCCTGATTACGGGCCTAACCTAGTGGGGACATCAAGTGAGGCCCTATATAGGCTCATGGCCGGGGATTCGACCTCGTCACCTCAATCGAGAAAATGACACTCATCCACTTGAGTTAACCCATCGGGCTAACATCTTCCATACCTTGCACACAAATCCGGGTATTAAAGACTTCGAGAGGCACCTAGTTATAAAGTACCACTGTGACCTACATAGGTACATCCAAACAAATATGGAGTTATTAGAAATCTCTTCACTGGGAGGCACTTACCAATATGCTATCAAGGTCGAGCAAAAGTTCAAGAAAAAGAATAAGTGAGATTTTAGTTTTGCAAACCCATCACAACATAAGCACGGTAAAGGTGGCCCTAACTACCAGAAGAAAAAAGGACAAAGCAAGGATGGCCAACCCTAGGACAACCAATCCAATCCACAAGCAAACAAGGGTAACATGAAGTCGAATAAGGACACTGGAAAGTGGTGGGAGTTCCACAAAATCCCTTGGCACAATATTGATGAATGTCACTCCAAAAAAGCATTGATGGCTGAGATGAAATCCTCAGAGTTGGACATCAGCTCAAATTCTAATTCAAAACCGGATAGGGGAAAACAAATCATTGACGTAGAACCAAGTGTCACCATCGCTACCACAAAGGTCCATCCAGAGGAAACATAAGTGGGTGAAGGGGACCCCACTCCATTTCATTGTTGACAGTGGTAGATAGAAGAACCTAATCTTAACAGAGGTTTTCAAGAGGTTGAACCCAACAACGAAGCCGCACCCTCGGCCATACACCATCGGTAGGCTCAGCCAGGGACGAGACATACGTTTCTGTCATCAATGTCGCCTACACTAGGGATTCAAGCCCTTCAAAGATTAGGTGTTCTATGATTTTTCCCCACTTGAAGTTTGTGATTTTATTTTAGGACAACCATCTATGTGGAAGTGTCATGTGGTTTATGAATCTAGGCCCCGTAGTGTCATTATTACTTTGGGAGGTAAACTCTACAGGGTACCATAGTTAGTCTCAACTATTGGGGTCTCTTTTGTCTCTGTAAAGCAATGCAGAAAGGTGATCTCTCAGACCGAGAGATTTTTCCTCTTTATGGTCTAGTTGGAAGGTGAATGAAAGATCATTGCAACCGCCAAAACCTTTGCATGAGGTCTCTCTACATAGTAGAACCAGGTGGACAAGATAGTAGAAGAAAACATATACATATTTGCCTTGCCTACTAGGGTTCCCTTGCACTCTCAGGTAAAGCACTCAATTGATTTGACACCCAATGCTCCTTTTCCCAACAATCCAGTATATAGGCACTCTATTATAGAGAATGAAGAAATCAAATGCCATATCCAAGGGATAATTCTAAAGGGCCACATTAGACCAAGCTCCTCACCTTGTTGGAGCCCAATTGTTCTAGTACATTATAATGGCGGTACATGGTGACTTTGTATTTATTACAAAGACCTGAACAAGACCACAGTCAAGAACCAATACCCAATCCCCTGGATTGATTATCTTCTAGATTAGCTCAAGGGTGCTAAATGTTTTAGTAAGGTTCATATGAATTCAGGATACCACCAGGTGCTAATTGAACGAACTGATGTAGGTAACGATAGTTGTAGGGGCTTCAATGATCAAGAGGTGATGGGCCACAATAGTGGGTTACTGGGTGGGAGAAGAACAGTTTAAGGTGATGATCTAGCCCCTGCAGTGATCAAGAGGTGATGTGCGATAACATTGGGTTACTAGGCGGGTGAAGATTGCAGGGGAAACAATTGAAGGTGATGACCAAGTAGCGATATTGGGAGTAAACTTAGATGTACCTAAGGATTGGCTAGGTAGCTAGAGTGGGAGTAAACCTACCTGGATGTAATTAAGGAGGATTGGTCAATCAATATCAAAAGAGGACACAATTCAACTTGACCATCCAAGCTTGCACCTTCCATCTGAAGGAGGGAGGGGCGAGTTCCTTAGTGCTATGGCTGTATAAAATATTGCATAAACACATAAAAATGGAATACAAGACAAAACACCAAAGTTGAGGCTCTAAAATTCTTAATGTTTTCATTGCCTCTGGAGAGAGAGAGTTAAATAACAAAAAATTACTAATAATAGAACTTAGCTCTTCTAGAGTTTTCTTCAACTAACTACAACTAATTGAAACTCTTCTACAAGTCTCTAAACTTAGAGCTCTCCAAAAATATCTAACGAGAGTAATTATCATATTCCAACGCTCCCCATTAATTACGACTGCTAACAATTCTAACACTAACCATGACAACATAACAATCAACACTGCCTCTATAGGCTTACAAAATCCATAACATGATTGCATGTTGGTCTAAGTCTCAGTAAGGTTTACAGCACTTGAGCTCAAGAAACAAATGTTTAACCTTCTTTACCTCATGTTGGTGTAACTTGTACTCTCTCTGCTCTACAAGCTTTTTCTTCTTTTTGCGCCAAACTTTAGATTTTGCATAAATTTTCTTCTTCTTCAACTTCAATGTTACTTTGGTTGTCTTCTTCAATATTTCTTCGTTGTCTTTGTCTTCTTCATCTAGTTCTTATTCTACATCTATCCGTACTTCAACTACCACTGATTTAACATTTCTGTGAACCTCTGTAATATCAAAAACACCTATATTTTCTTTCATCTCTTCTTCCACTACCGTTACAGTCTCAACAACTCTGATGGTTACCTCTTTATCTGGTTCTTCTTCTGTTACAGTTATGCCAACTTTTTCATAACCACCTTCATCTCTATCATACTTAGTCTTTACAACCATCTCCTCAAGAAATGTTAATTCATCATAAAATTCAACATTTACTATATCTTCATTCATGTCTTCAACAACTTCCATTACTATATTCTCGTCACATTTTATCATTGCTACAAAGGCAGTTTTATTTTCGTCTTCAGTTTTAATTTCATCATCCATGTGTGTATCTACACAACAAGATTCACTTTATTTACCATGCTCATGCTCTGCTTTTCGTACAAAGTCACATTTTCTTTTGCAATTTCTTCAACAAATTTCTCTGCAATGTTCAAGACAATTGCAGTGTCCATATATTGTTTATTTTCTTCTATGTCAACAGGTTCTTCCACAACTTATTCAATTAAATATGCAATGTTAAATTCTTCTACTTCTTCTATTACAACAATTACTTCATCAACAACTGGAATGCCCTGTAACTTAGCTTGATGTTGATCAATGTTGCTCCATGTTTCAATGTATTCCTTCTCCAGAATATCCCAAACTTCTTTGGACCTGGTTGGTGCTGCTATTTTGGGAAGAATGCTCTCATCCAAGCCTTGTTGAATGAGAAACATTGTTGTTTCATCATCCTTCTTATTTACTATGAACTGATTCTTCTGATCTTGAATCATGGTCTTATAGGCTACCTAATTAGAGGGTTCTACAAACCCATTCAACACAATAACCCATAAATATTTTGTACATAGTCTAGTTCTCATCTTAATAGCCCCAAAATCATAATTTTTACTAAGAGGTGGTTGCAGATAAAAATTTCTCCTCCACATATAAACTTAATTTATAGATCAATCATACTCAAAACTAGAACATGATGAATTGAAACAATGTTACTTTTATTAAAATAGGTTGTTGTTTTTTGAAATGGAAAAGTCAGCGTCCAAGGTAAGGATTAGTACAAACAACAATTGCCTAGATATTTTTCCATCTTCTTAATAGATTTACAAAGAAAAAGCTATAAAATTGAAAGAAAATTTTTCGAACCGTGACGAACTTTCTTTCTTCCCTGTTAAAAATGAAAGGGAGATAGAATGGAGATAACTTGATAGCAAGCTCAATGGGACAGGTAAAACCATAGGCGCAGGATAATTCATAAATGAGAGAAATTTCAGGATTTGAATCAATGTACCAAAAACACTTCTACAACCAAGTTATTGAACAAGGCCTCACGGGACAAGACTAGGCACCCACCCTTTCAACTTCACTAGTAGTTCACAAAGATAAATACTTGGTTTCAAGGCCTGTAATAGGTTGAATGATTGTTTGGACACTGTAGCAGCGGGAAAGTTCCCTAGTGTTTGACTGTGGGTCAATAGCCACTAGGAAACTTCCCTCGTGGCTCACTGTATATCAATAGCCATGAGTTATCATGTATATTTACTTAATTTTCTGCATTTACATATATATTTTAATATTTTTCTTTGGATATTATATATATGGGTGTTGAAAAATGTGATTTTGGGCAGGTGGGGTTCAAAGTTGAAACTTCTTGCATTTAGGTTCAAACATCTACTTTGTACACTATATCCTATTATATAATATAGACTTTAAATATATCACTAAAATTTAGAAATGATATTATTTTCCATGCATGATATAAAATAGCACTAAAACACCAAATTTACTTTGACTTATGGCACTTAGTTTGAATTATGGCCTTATTGCGATAGAATTTTGATCGAACATTAAGATACATAAAATTTGTAAGATTGAGACCGAAGCAATTTATTATTATTAAAAATAATAATTTTAAGGTTAGGGTTTAACAAGATATCAAATTGATGTATGCAATTTTTTTTGTTTGGGTGATAAAAGACTCTTTTCTTGTTTCTATAACGAGTTATTTCCTATTTACATGGATTATATTGTTTAGTCAATGTGATCCAGGTGGATATTGGTGGCCACCCACATGTTCCACTAATTCAGAATGGTTCCACATCTTGGCAGTTTTTTCTACAGTTTTTCGGGTCTCAAAATTTCACGGTCGTTTTGAGTCCCTATATGTCATTTTTTTGACATGGCAACATCCATTATTGGGTCATTCAGAATGTGTAATTCTCAGCTAGATCTTTCCAACAAGCTACTGAGTGCCTCAAACAGAGATAATATGCAAAATTAGCATCCCCGAGAAGTTGATGTACCAACTAACCACATCGGGGCCCACAAACCTTTTGGCATTTCATCTTCTAGGTTTAGTTTTTTGGATGTTTAGGGTTTTCTCAATGATGTTTTATGTTAAAATTTATTTTCGACCTCTTTGTAATCATCTTCTTGTGAATGAGCATAGTCGACACATCTCTCTCTTTAGGGGCAAGCTACCACCATTCTAGCTAGTTTGTGTGCTTTGCATTTTAGCATCTTTTGTATTCCATTCATCAATAGAATCTAAGTTAACTCTATTACTGTGTTTATTGCAATATATTTGTGTGTTTCCTTGTTATATCTCTGCCTTCATTTCATTCTCAATATAATCCAGATCAATGGTATCAAAGCAGTCTACTCCTTGTCATTTCTTAGTGCATGTCCCTGCGAGGTCAAGGTATATAGAGTTGGGTCTCGAGCTAGTTTATCTCGAGGATAATTTCTCTCGCCAACCCAAGTGGCCTCCCATAGTGAAAGAAAAGAGAGATGATGGAGCATGAGATCCTATGAAACTATTGCTCAAGGAAACTCTCACACAACATAGGAATGAGATGATGTATAATTTCGCCTAGATCCCTTGATGGTTGTCAATAGAAATGGTAGAACCTTCAACCAGAAATCACTTCGGAGGTGTGACATCCTTCAAGGTATAAGTTAAATGTAATATTTATTTATTTGAATACCATATAGACACCGACACTTTGGAAAAATGGCCAAGTCTACTAGAGGATTATTTCTTTGTCCAAAATTTTTCCAACTGTGAAAAAATCACCTTCCCCCTCCTTAAATCTCTTCCCCATGTTAGATATTGGTGGGAATATTACTATGATAAACATGTCTAATATGAATCTGCAAGTTTTGGGCCAAAACCCAATTGGGAGACTTTTGTTGATTCCCTTAAGGAGAAATACTACCTTGTTGGAAACTACGATGACCAGTGCACGAGATGGAAAACTCTACGTCATGAGAGAGACTGGATGGTTCCAGAGTACACCAACATATTCCATACCTTGAGCATAAGGATGGGTATTAAAGACTCCGAGAGAAACTTGGTTCTGAAGTATCGCAGTGGCCTACATAGGTACATCCAGATAGATATGGAGTTCCTGGACATATCTTTACTAGGAGCCACTTACTGATATGCTATCAAGATTGAGAAAAATTTCAAGCAAAAGAATAAGCCAGATTTTATTTCTGCAAACACATTGTAGTATAAGCACAGTAAAGGTGGCCCTAACTCTCAGAACAAAGGATGAAGCAAGGATGGTCAGCCCCAGGAAAACCAGTCCAAGCCACAACAAAAGAAAGGTAACGGTAAGTCGAAGGACACTAGAAAGTGATGTGAATTCCACAAAACACCTTGGTACAACACTAATGAATGTCGTTGCTAACAATCATTGGTGTATCATGAGATGAAATCCTCATAGTCGGATGTCGACTCAAGCTCTAATTCAAAACTAGATAAGGGGAAAATGAATCATTGATGCAAAATCTAGTGTCACCATCGCTACCACAAAGGTCCAGCTAGAGGAACAAGAGGAGCATGAAGAACGAGAGAGCATCTTCCTATCATAGATGTAGGTGAAGGGGACCCGACTTCATTTAATCATTGACAACAGTAGCTAGAAGAACCTAATCTCAAAAGAGGTCGTCAAGAGGTTGAACCTAACAATGACACCGCACCCTCAACCATACACCATTGGTTGGATCAGCCAGGGACGAGACATCCACGTCAGTCAGCAATGTCACCTGCACTATGGAATCAATCCCTTCAAATATGAGGTATTGTGTGATGTTTCCGCACTTGAATTTTGTGATGTTCTTTTAGGAAAACCATATATGTGTAAGGATCGTGATGTTTATGAATCAAGGCCCCGTAGTGTCATTATTACTTTGAGAGTTCAACTCTACAGGGTACAGAGGCAACCCAAACTACTGAGGTTTTCCTAGATCCTCTAGTTTCTCCAAAGAAAAATAACAAAATATTACATTTATAACATTCTCAACAAACTTCTTACTAGAAACAAAAATTGTTTGTTGAGATCCACTTTCCTCTCCTAGAAGAAACAATCAAATAATCTTCCTCCATAAAGAAAAAAATATAATAAAGCTTTCATCCTAACCAACTCAATGAGATAGTTTCAACCATAAGTAAATTTATGAGTTGGTTAAGATCCAATCTTAGCAAGAAGATAAAAACCTCGAAAGTTTGTAGGAAGAAAAGTCAACCATTCTCCTTTTTAAGGATTTGACCTCAAAAAAATAACATTTTGCACCATTATGTCTTAGCTCCACATCCAAAAAATATATGATTTAATTTTAATGTGATGTCCCCAAGATCAAGTCATGGACCATTAAAGTTGGGAGGTAGATATAAAATCGAGTCCTAGGGCTTCATAGAACATCTCAATGAAATGCAGTGAAATAACTCTACTTTATGATCATTGTCCACGTTAGAACAGTGGGCCAATGATATGAGCTAGAACATAAAATAATATTTTGACCAAGCCTGAAAAATATATTAATGAAACGGTACCTCAGATCTTCATGGTTGATGATGGCTTCAAAATAAATGACTACATCACCTTCTAGGACTTTCCATGTTTTGGTTAAATGATCCACCATACAAGACACACAAAGAAATATACAGGTTAATCTATGACGCCTAATGGAGGGGATAACCCCATGCATCACCTTCAATGTTTAATTCGTCCACAATTGTTTTATAACTATGAGGTTCGTTGCAATAGATTAAAACTTTATGACCATGATATGAACCATAAGAAAAGATAAGTGATCTGCTTGGGTATCGACCATCATACAACATCATTAGTCCCTACCATAGGCATAGAGGGACTATAGCGATCGATAAATCGTTGACTTCATATTAGTTTGTTCTTTGACCACAAATATTTCCATATTATCTATTGTTGGAACCAGGGAACTGAAAACATCGATTTTTATATTAAAAAAAGTACCATATTTGTCATGATCTGATTGGACAAGGGATTGGAGGTCTTATTGTTGGATTCACTATTCCCAATGTTATATATGTTGTCATATCCAAAGTATTTGATCGTATATGGTATTTTTGAATCATATATTTTGTTATGCATTCGTCGAAGTTAGATTAATGCTAGCATTAATCCGAATGTTTGGTTTAGCATTTTATGCTAGGTAAATTTATGGCAATGTTTGATATGGTGGCATATCCAAAGTTTGGCCTTCCAATACATTCTCTGGTGTTCATACTATTGTTACAAAAAAATACAATAATTTTTTGGGGATACGTCAGAGATCTGCCACATTGCATTTTATTGTTACATGTTTAGAGAGCATTTCTGATAGACTTAAACAGGCTTGGTAGTGTTTCTGATAGACTTAAACAGGCTTGGTAGCATTTCTGATAGACTTAAACAGGCTTGGTAGCATTGAATGCTTAATTAACAGGCTTGTTACAATACATTTTTTTTTGTTTTTTAAATTTATATGTTTCAACGGCATTGTTGGTTTACTGGTTCATGCTTGTTTTTTGCATCTCCACTGATTTCTTATTTGCATGTTGTTGTTGTTCTTGCTTTCCTGTTTGTGTTGTTGCAATTTGCACATTTCGGTTTTTGCAATCATGATTGGAACTGTGTCAGCCTCAAACTATATTTCATAGCTAGTGATGCTTTTTCCATKGATTATGTGTTACTATGGTTTCATAGCTATGAGAGTAGGTTTTGTTGTGTGAGAGATATAAGACAACTTAGAGATGTGATTGAGGCCCAGATGAAAGAAGAGAGACTGGTTGGTGTTCTCCCTATGTTCGATGCTTTGGTTGGTTGAAAAGGTTGCCTGGAGATTTGTTTGTTGAACTTCTTTGTTTTCTTGCTGGGAGTTGTAATGGATTTTCAGGTTGAAGTATATAGCTTCTTCCAACAACACAGATTTGGAAAGTGTATCGAATTTTACAGATCCCACAAGATTTTGTCTTCCTCGGGGGTGGTGCATTTACAGTGGCTTGCAGAATGGCCCGTCATGCTCGTAAATGACGCGAAATATTACTCCATTTGTGAATGCAACCAAAGATGGGTAACAAAAACTGTATGGGTGGATAAAACGACATATTATCACTACAAAAGTTTCTGATGCAGTCTGCAACATTTGATACACTTTCCAGGACTCTGCTGATGAGTTCTGCAACATTTGATGCACTTTCCATATCTATGTTGCCCGAAGAAGTGATGTACCTCAAAAGATTTGCATTTTTCAGTTGGGTTGGATGTTTCTTCCAATTTACTGTAATAAATAAAAGAAGTTCAACATACAATTCTTCAGGCAGACTTTTCAATGAAACAGATGATCGAATATAGGGAGAATACCAGTGACAACATACTTGATTTTTTTTCCCTGCCATAGCTATGGTGACATAAAATGACTCACTCCACTTTGAAATCAGCCTGAATCGCATTTCTAAGTTGTCTCAGATGTCAAGGGTCAGGAACATTGCAAGGAAAGCACCTTGAACCCCAAGTTTTCGACGACAAAGGAAAATTACTACTTGACAAAGAATGGAATGTTGAATAACCAGCGATTGCAAGCTGGCCATATCTGGAAGAGACAAGGTGTTCAAAAAACTAGGATAGATGTAGTTGGTAGCACCGATTAAGTAGAAAACCCGAAATTGATATTGAATTCATTTTTTACGAATAAAGGGTTTGAACGTGAAGAAAACTATCAAGAAGCTTCATCAATGTACATGTTTTTTATTGGTCGGTTGCAGGCCAAATCACAATCATTGTGGAAAATAGCCTCAGCTGTATTTTGTAACCCATCTTATTTGGATATAGAATAATTCCGCTTTATTTTTTAATAGTATTTTCCAATCTCTAGTATTTGTTTTAATTTTATTTTGTGCCTTCTTCACCTGTGTTGTTAAACATGGACGACAAGCTTTTCTTTCTGCTACCCACTACTTCAATTTAAATAAAGCTTGCTATGTTCGTTGCTTACATTTTACATTTAAGAATAATTTTTCATAAGCCATACTTATGTGGCGGTGGTCCTGTATTTAAAGAAATAAATTGGAGGAGTCGTCCTGTTTCCATTCTTCAGGTCCCGTAAATAGAATGAATTGACGAGTTACAACAAGGCAACTTCTTCTATTTGATAATATCTGTGCATATATACTAATATCAGTACTATTGGAATAAATACAAAAACTTCCTCTTCTGCAAAGCTTAAGCAATTATGTTTTTGTTTGCGGTATTAAAGAACTATGTTCCATGTTCCGTCATATACATCTTGTAACCAAAGAGCTTTCATGCTCTGTAATTTATGCTTTAACTACTGATAACTCACCAGGTGTTCAAAAAGCTTCACATTAATAAAGGAACGACTGAAGCTATCTTAAATACTTAAATCACACCAAATTTTGATTACATTTAATTTAATTTAGATATTGATGTTTATGGAAAGTCGACGTTTTCTCATGGAATTGCAATAAATACAAGATGAATAGATGATAAGGAGTTTATCTCATTGAAACCACAATGTGAATTCATGTTTCTTGTTGCGCTATGTACATCTTACAGTCAAAATTTTTGTGGTTTCAACGAAATTTGTGAACCGAAGAGCATCCTGCAAATTGGGAGATCATTTGCATTTGAAATAGAAACAATCCATTAATATATATTAGTATGAATACTATTCAGATAAATATGAAAACTTTCTCCATTAATACATATTAGTATGAATACTATGGAAATAGATATCAAACCTTTCTCTTGACTAATACTTAGGCAATTATCTGGCCACCAGGCTCCGGGTTCACGGTACCCAACACCTATGTCCCATGTTCCGTCATATACATATTGCAGCCAAAGAACTTCAGTGATCTTCAGTTTATGATTTTACTAGTGAGAACCCAGCAGGGGTTCAAAAACATTTCCATTAATAAACAGAAAAAATGGGTTTTTTGACTGTCAGATACTTATCCCTTTTCCCCTTTTCCTTTTCCCGCTCTTTATGGATTTTTGGTTTTATACTTAGTCGTCTTTGTATGATGGGTGCTTGTAGGGTTCGCAGGCTGGCATATCTTCATTTCCATCTGTATCTTCACATGAGGAATCCGACCGACCATTGTTCCTTTGCACACCTAGGCAATTTTATGGTCGTGGATGCCGGGTTGGTGCATACGAACTGGCCTTTTCTTCTTCCCACTCGTTATCGCTTTCTGGATATATACTTAGTTTCCTTTCTATGGTATCCAGTTCCAGAGTTGGCAGGATGACATGTCTTCATCTCCATCTATATCCTCACACAACGGATCCGGCCGACCGTTGCTCCTTTCCATACTTAGCCAATTTTATGGCCACCGCTGCGGGGTCAACGCTTACGAACTCGGTTGTTTATCGTTCCGTTATATATATCTTTCACTCAAAACATTTGTGATCTACAATTCCACTGTGGGTTCCTCATATACATTAACTTCATTCAAAGTATCTATTATTTCTTTCCATCTCCAACAACTCCGCGTCCTTCCTGATATACATAAAAAATGCTCTTACTGGTGACAACTGGACACAGTAGTACGGAACATAGTTCTGTGATCTACAATTTATGCCTTAACTGGTGAGAAATCGGCAGGGGTTAAAAAAAAATTGCATTAATAATCAAACACTAGATGTTCTTCTGCGAGATACTTAGTCCTTTTTCCCTTGTCTTGTTCCCCTGTATTATCGATTTCTAGTTATATACTTAGTCGTGTTTCTATGATCACGGGTTCCAACATTGGTGTGTTGACATATCTTCATCTCCATCTATATCCTCGCATGGTGAATTGGACTGCCCATTGTTCCTTTTCATACTTAGTGAATTTTATGCCCGCGGTTGCCGAGTTGGTGCAATTGAAGTCTGTTGCTTTTTGTTCTATGATATACATCTTCCACTCAAAATTTGCATGATCTAAAATTCCACTGTGGACTCCTTTGTCCTTTTTCCTTTTTTTTGTCTTCTCATGTATTATGGGACTATAAAGTATGGACATGATATTTTATAGAGCATGTACAGATTTCACATTCCATACCTAACCACATTTTGGATCGCGGGTTCTCGGGCAGGCGGGCTCAAAATTGCGGCTCCATTGTTCTGTGACTTGCAAATAGCACCCATAATTTCGTGAAATACAAATTGACAAGCGGACCTGCAAATTGGCTGACTGAACATTTCATTTCTATTGTTTTGTGTCCTCCAAACAACGCTCCCAGTTCTGCGATATACAAATTGACACACGGATTCCAGGGTTGGCGGGATGGATATTGCCATTATTTACGGATGGCAATCCATGTTAAGTATCTAACAGTATCTAAAAAATTATTCTCAATACTAAATTATCTCTTAGTGGTGACAACTGGACAGAGAGGTACAAAACAGTTGGCATCACACCCTCCACAATATACAAATTGACTACAGATTATGCATTCAAATGTTCGGAGCGATACAATTGGAACCTTGGGGCCTCGCGTCTTCTACAGAGACTTTGTCAGCCTGTTTTGCATCCTCTTGTTTTCGGGTTCACGAAATGTCCAACTCTTCGATACTGTTTCGGGTTGGCACCAAGCTTCGTTCTACCACGGTTCACAAATGTTTCAAAGTATTTGTTGCTACCTTCCATCTTCACTAACTTCCTCTCGTTCCTAATATAGATTTTTTGTGCTCTTACTAGTGACAACTGAACACAATAGTATGAAACAGTTGGCATCCGGACCTTCGCAATATACAAATTGATTACCAGGTTCACATCTTCTACTCAAAATTTATGTGATCTACAATTCCACCGCGGACTCCTTAGTCCTTTTTCCCTTTTCTTATTCCCGTATATTATGGCTCTCTGGTTATATACTTAGTCGCCTTTCTATCATCGCGGGTTCCAGCATTGGCGGGATGACATATATTTATCTCCATCTATATAATCACACGACGAAGTTGACCGACCATTGTTTCTTTCCATACTTCACCAATTTTACAACCGCGGTTGCCGGGTTGGCGGTTTYGAAATCTGATTCTTGTTTCGTGATGTACATCTTGCACTCAAAACTTTTGTGATCTACAATTCTACCTAATTCGGGAATGCTGATTTATTTGTGTTTTTTTCCACGAACCTATGTAACAGATATTACTATTATTTTTTTGTGTTTCTCTCCACGAACGTATGTAAAGAAAACTAATTCGACAATGCTAAATTTTTTGTGTCCAAGAAAATCCTTTTTTTTAAAGCAAACTAATTCGGGAATGCTAATTTTTTTGTGTTTTTCTCCAGGAACCTATGTAACAGACGTTATTACTATTCTATTGTATGCTTTTAAATGTTCATGTAATTTCTAGAGATATGTAACATACATTATTATATTCTAATATATTTCTATAGTCCGCAACTTCGCTTGTCAATTTGTATATCGCAGAACTGTGGGTGCTATTTGTAGGGCACAGAACATCAGACGCCCAATTTTGAGCCCACTAGCCCGAGAACCTGCGATCCAAAATACAAATTGACTACCAGGTTCACATCTTCTACTCAAAATTTTCGTGATCTACAATTCCACCGCGCACTCCTTAGTCCTTTGGCCCTTTTCTTCTTCCCGTGTATTATTCCTCTCTGGTTATATACTGATTTGCCTTTCTATCATCACGGGTTCTAGGGTTCACGGGTTGACATATATTTATCTCCATTTTTATAATCAAATGATGAATCCGACCAATCTTTGTTGGTTTCCATACTTAGCCAATTTTATGGTCGCGGTTGTCGCATTGGTCATTTCGAACTCTGCTTCTTGTTCTGTGATGTACATCTTGCACTCAAAACTTCTATGTTCTACAATTCTACAACGGACTCCTCGAATTCGCAAGCTTCACTCTACCACGGTTCACAAATGTTTCGAGTATCTGTGGTTGTCTTCCATCCCAACTAAGTTCTTGTCCTTCCTAATATACATTGGTTGTGCTCTTCCTAGTGACTCTTTCTAGTGACAACTGCACACACTAATACGAAACAATTTGCATCCAACCCTCTACAATATAAAAATTCACTACTAGGTTCTGACATCATCCCCTCTTCGATGTTATAGACTATGCAATCAAATGTTCTAAACAATACAATTTGACCGTTGGGGCCTCACGACTTCTGGGGAGACCTTGTGACCCTTTTTTGGATTCTCTTGTTCACGGGTTCACCCAATCTCCATTTCTTAGTCACTGTTTCGGGTTGATGGATTCGAAATATGTTGCTTCTTGTTTTGTGATATACATATTGCACTCAAAATTTCCATGATTTACAATTCCACCACGGACTCCTTGGTCATTTTCCCCTTTTCTTCTTTCCTTGTATTATCGCTTTGTGGTTATATACTTAGCCTCCTTTCTATGGTCGCGGGTTCTAGCATTGGTGGGTTGACATATCTCTATCTCCATATATATAATCACACGATGAATCTGTCTGATTGTTGTTGCTTTCCATACTCAACCAATTTTATGGCCACAGTTGTCGGCTTGGCGGTTTCAAACTCCGCTTCTTGTTGCGTCCTATACATCTTGCACTCAAAACTTCTGTGATATACAATTCCAGCGTGGACTCACAGAACTCACAAGATTCACTCTACCACGGCTCACAAATGTTTCAAAGTATATCTTATTTCCTTCCATCCACACTGACTTCCTATCCTTCTTGATATACATTAGTTATGCTCTTACTAGTCATATAAAAATTGCCCTATGGGCTGTCCTACCATACCCTCTTCGTTGTTATGCATATTTCACTCAAAAAGTTCTAAGACATACAATTTGGCCCTAGTGCCCTCACCTTCAACAATTGTACCTTGTAACCCTATTTCAAAGTTGTTTTTCCCATGCCTGCGACCTCCGTACTTTCTTACTATGCAATTAGAAGCATTTCATGCTAACAACTGACCATGCAGGAACCGTCAACATTGTCATTAATGTGCGAAACGCTCAAGGAGATCTCCCATTATTATGCATTAAACCAAGATGTGCGGAGAGTTATTTTGTCCCTTCTGATTGTTCATATCGAACATGCGTCCTCGTGTTGGCCCGCTCAAGAAATCTACAATGCCTAATCGCTCATTGCAATATCCGCCATGTTCACATTTCTATGTCTGCGATTACTAGTGTTTAATGTTAACAATGCATCATGCAACAGTCGTCGAAATTGTCATTAATGAACGAAAGTCTCGAGGACATCTCCCATTCACATGCTTTGCACCAAAATTTGTGTAGGATTATATTATCCCTTCCAACTTTTCATTCCATTCATCGTTTGGAGAAAACAAACGTTCTTGTAGATTTATGGCAGTAGGTCGGTAGCAGTTTTGTGGAGATACAGTAAATATCTTCATACATCAGGACCAGAAATTCCAGTGGTCCAGGGCATACTTTTACTATTCATCCCATTCTGCCCAGAACGAAGTGATTTGGATGTCTGGAATCACTCATGCAGGCTGCGTCCCTGAGGTTTTTGGTTGTAAGGAGGTGGTCTCTTGGTGCGCCGAAAGATATCTTCTAGGCCAAAGAATTATTCCACTACGCAACCATTCTCTTGTTTCTTTATCACCTTAGGCCTTCCACGATATGTTAAAATTGTCGGAGCCAACATTGACGTTCAGAGGACAAGACTGCAAGCAGTTTCTAGAAAAACATGATAACAGGTTGGACATCCTAGCCGACTTCCTCGAAGACCTGACAACAGTTCCTGAAGATATCACAAGGTTGCAGGTAAGTTCCTTTAGAAATCCATTCCGGGAAATTGCTTGGTTGTTTACAAGAATAATGGGACAGGCATCGACGACAAGCATTTCCCATATAATTATTTATATTTTGTATTTCACAGTCAAGGAACAATACATTTTCAATTGGGGGAAGCTAATTTCTATTGAGCTCTGCTCCAGGTTGTCACGATTCAAAGAATCGAATAAATTGTATATGTTATCCTACTTGATTTTCACAATAGTGCATTGTTGCCCATTTCCAAAACTTTCTCTTTCCAATAAAATAAACTATGGATTCGACCCATTAACATTCTGGTACGAGGCCCTGTGGAGGCACAAGGCCTCCCATTGTTGTTATGCATTTTTTAATGTCTTTGTCTCAGTTTTCAAAGATTTATTGATAGGAAAGGGTGCTTCGCGGATATCTGGCCAGGCAACCAAGTTTTTGAACAGGAAGGGAACACTTGAACAAAAGGAAAATCACAGTGTCCTCATGGTCTTTGGCTCTAAGGAAAATCCTTCTTTCCTTCCATGCCACATCACGGACAAGATGTTTGTTGCATAAATAGAAAGGAAATACAACGACTCGTTGCATTTTTTCCATGACAAGAAAAAAAACAGTTCATTCCTCTGACCTGGAAAGTCAGAGACTTTGTGTGCAGAAACATCAACAAGATTGACGATTTTACCACCCATTTCAAGAAATTGAATCCTAACGTATGCTGAAAGGCTAAAAGGGTTCAACCCTAATGGGATATTTCATGAAAATTTACTGGAATTTGGCTTTAACAACTCTTTTATCCATAGACACCTGACCCAAGATAGGGACAGTGTGGACAACAATCCTGCTTCTGGCAATTGCGATGCAGAGACATTGCAATGCGCGACTGAATTGTACAGACAACATGGAAAAGTATTCGGTGAGAAAAGTACCTAGTCCCCCGCCAACACTCCCAAGAGAACGACATCATGGAGCATCACTTCAATGGCCCACCCCAGTAAGAAAGAAACCCATAAATCTTCGAACGAAGGAGGAGATAAGAACCCTCCTCGCATAAAAATTGATAGTTATCACAAACTTCCAGTGACGAAGAAAAGAAAAAGCAATGCAGGGAAGGCGGAGGAACCCGAAATTGAAAGTGAACAACTGCAACTTGAAATTGAAACTAAGCACATGCGCATGCACAAAATTGGGTCATCCGCGGTGGAAATATCTGAAACCAAATTTTTTTATGAAGATGAATCCTTCGTATTCCAGAGCGTTGTTTTTTACAGCCAATCTAAAAGTATGGTCATTGGAAAGAGAGATGTAACAAACATGAAAGGAAAATCTTGCACAAAGATAAACTTTAGGAAAATGTGGTCGTCCTAAATCTCCTCATTTCACCAAGTAACCGGTGAAATTCTTTGTGATTCCATTGGAGGAATTGAGACGGAAAATGGCAATCTAAAAGACCGCCTCAATGAATTTGAGTCGGCTTTCATTGCAACTCAATAATTTGCCAGTCCTTTGGAAAAAATCATGCATGCTACCACTGTAGCTAAGATGAAAGAATCCTCTACCCTTCGTGCATGCTCTAGAGCCCTTGTAGAGAATAACATCAACAAAATAATGGAACTAGTTACTGAAGCCTGGGAAACATCGAAAAATTTAGTTTCCTTTGGAAAGTAGGCAAATGGTTTCCTAGAAAATTTGGAGGCGAATTTAAAAAATGACTAGTATTTCTGTGAACAGGTACTAACCCATTTTGCCAACTATGTCGTCAACACATCGGAACTGAAAAGAAGACAAGAGAAACTCCCCTCCCCAAAGCGGGCCAAAAAAGTAAAAGCATGCTGGCAAAAGAAAGTTAACAACCTAGAGCTCATTGTCAAATCATGTAAACAAGTCATATCAGAAAACAAAGATTTATTCACAAGCCTGATCCAAATGGACTTAGCCGGAAGTACCAACAAGGTTCAAGACCCAAAATTAATTCTCAAATCCTTGTCAATCACCAAAGAAGCCTTCCAAGAAAAAGTTGATATTTTAAAGGGGTTGTCTTTCGAAAAGTTTTATGGCATAGATGAACATCATCT
>SNQJ01S0229396.1:0-14360 GCA_010110895.2 Picea sitchensis
AACGGAAGAAAACTTGTTAGATGCAAATGGGTCTACAGAACTAAGTATGCATTAGATGGAAGTCTTGAAAGACACAAGGCTCGGTTAGTTGCCAAAGGATTTTCCCAAGTTGAAGGAATTGACTATAATGAAACCTTTGCCTCCATAGCAAAAATGAATTCCATTTTCCTTGTTCTTTCCCTTGTCGCCTCACATAAATGGGAGGTCCATCAGATGGATGTTAAATCTGCCTTCTTGCACAGATATTCGCAAGAATAAATCTACATGGAACAACCTCTTGGCTATGTCCAGAATGAATCTAGCCTTGTTTATCACCTCAAGAAATCTCTTTATGGTCTCAAGCAAGCTCCCCGAGCTTGGTATGCCAAAATGGATAGCTTTCTTATTACCACTGGGTTCTCTAGATTCCATTGTGATCCTAATGTCTATACCAAGAAAGTAGTAAGCCATCTCATAATCCTTTTCCTTTATGTTGATGACATTATCCTTACTGGTAGTCACTCAAAACTTTTAAACCATGTGAAAACTAGCTTTAAGAAGAAATTTGAAATGACAAACTTAGGCTTTTTGCACTATTTCCTTGGCCTCCAAGTTTTGCTAACCAATGAAGGAATTTTTCTTTCCCAATCTAAGTATGCTTGTGACCTTCTTTGTCGCTTTCACATGGAAAATTGTAAACCAACCCCTTCTCCCTTCCAGTTTGGAGTCAATCTTTCAGCCACCTGTACTTATCTTGAAGTTGATGCCACCCTGTACCGTCAGTTAGTTGGTAGCCTCTTATACTTGACTCATACCCGTCCTGATTTTTCCTTTGTTGTTGGTCTTGTTGCCCAATATATGCAAACACCCCATGAAATCCATTGGAAAGTAGCTAAAACGATACTTCGCTATGTTTGTGGTACAGTTCAGTTTGGGATACATTACAGTTCAGGGGGGACTCCTTTATTGGTTGGTTTCATTAATTCAGATTGGGTCGGTGACCCTGATGATCGGAAGTCTACTGCAGGTTATGTTTTCAGCCTTGGTTCAGGAACTGTCACTTGGGCCTGTAAGAAACAACAAGCTATTGCACTTTCTTCAACAGAAGCAGAGTACTGAGTAGTGGTAAATGCAAGTCAGGAAGCCCTGTGGCTTTGACAGATCCTTTTAGAGTTTGGATTCCAGCACCAGCATCCGACCAGCCTTTGGTGTGACAATCAGAGTGCCATCAAGATCGCTAAAGACCCAATTCAACATCAGCGTAGAAATCACATCAAGCTACACATGCACTTCATCAGAAAGCTCATTCATGATCAAGTTATTGAAGTGCTCTTTTTCCCTACAAAATATCAAGTTGCAGATGTTTTCACAAAGTCTCTTACAGAAGCGAAGTTTTCCAAACTTCGGTCTATGTTAGGAGTTTAGGAAGTTGTCATTAAGGGGGGATAGGATCTAATGCCTCCTTCCTTCTCCTATTGTGTCACTATTGTAAATCCTTCAATCTTATCTCAAGTTGTTCTTAAGGGGGGATGTTAGGATATTTAGACACTTAGGAGTTAGTTAAGATCTACTTGGTCTAATATGTTGTTAGGTAAAAGTGTGTTTCTTTAGTATGCATTACTATGCATTTGTAGTTAGGAAATCCGACGGTCATGATATGTTCCCGACATAGAGTGATCTGACGGTTCATACTCTCCTCGATCTTAACGACCATTGATCCGTGGATTAACACCCGATTGGTCCATGATCTCTATTTAAAGAGCATAGAGAGTCATTTGCCGATTATTGATTGTGAGAAACTCTCTTGTAAAATCTCTCTGTAATCTTTTTCTTTTCATTAATAAACTTCTCCAAGTGGCCACGTTGGTTGGGGCCATGGATGTTTCCCTGTAGGGGTTTTACCACATGAAAACATTGGTGTGTTGATCTTTGATCTGGGTATGTGAGTGGTTACTGAAGTTGTTCGTCATCTGTTAGAATACCTGTGTTGTCGAACAATTATCAGTGACCTCAATGGTTTTAGAGGAGTTATATGATGCTTTTAAAGGTATATTTATCTTATTTCATCATCAGGATCACACCTACAGAATTAGATTTCGATTTCGATGCATTTCGACCATTCCTATAATTTGGGAGTATTAATGAGCATTATTTAATGTATTACACTAAGGTTGTCATTTTGATAATTTATCTAAGAGGGGTACCTTGGTGTAATAGCTCGTTGGAACCAGGATGAAGAGCTCTAAATGATGGAGAGAAAAGTGACTTTCAGTGCCCAAAAATGTTTTAAAGTCCAATAAATCACTTTTTGGAGTAAAAAGACTTAATAAATTAATAAAGTGATTTTAGAGGAAACACTAAAGTTAAATTAAAAATTTATTGGAAGGGAAAAAATAAAAAAGGGTGTAAAAGTACAATGAGAGCTCATTATCTCATTATGTTGATGATTATTTTTCTTATTGATTTGGAGAGCTCTTGGAACCTTTGGGGTTTGGAGTGAAACCCTTGTGTGGATTGGTTTCAGTGGTGAAAGATTCCACCCTAGCCATTAGGAGGGGAGATCATCCAACTATTCCACTTGCATTCATCTTTGAGGAGGTTGATCCATCTTTTGCAGTAGTCCGAGGTTTGTGGAAGACACATTTCTTTTTATGCAGGTTGAGTTATTCTTTTGGAGGTCGATTTTTTTAGTGGAGGCTGAGTTTCTCTCATAGCAGTCGAGATATTAAATTAGGAGGGTCGAATCAACTGTCATATCAGATCCAATCTTCATCTTGCTCATCCAGCAAGTTGTGCCAACAATTGCAAATGAATTATCTAGTCATATCCTTGATAAATCGAACAAGATATGTGAGTTTTTGTTGTTGTAATTGTTGTAGATTGGATTAATAGTAAATAAGAGCAACTTTTCCATATTTCTTGTTGTTATAACTATTCATATTTGATTGTTAATAAAGTATTGAAGATTTGGTGATGTTTCCTTGTTGTTCCAGTAGTTTATTTGAGTTATCATCTAGTGGTATTCTTGTTGTTAATTATTGCATGAAAATATAGTCTATTTGACACTAAAACCCATTCATACATTACGAACACCTTAAGGAAACAAACCAACAACATAACAAAAAAAAACTATAGGTGTTTTCCATTAGATTTGGACCTACAAGCAAAGTGTTTGACAAAAGTCATGAACCGACAATAAGCTAAAAAAACATATCAGCAACAAGTCGATTTTCAAATGTCCTAATCTAGTAGCAATACTAAGACATTCTGATAGCTTAACAGTTTGAAAAAAGTACTATACCAAACAACAACTAGAAAAATAGGTTTTGTAGTGAAATTTGGGCATAGCAACAAACTATTTGATGAAAGTCTTGAGACAAATAACCCTTAGAATATTACAACACTAAGCATAAATTTATAATAGCAGCAAGGAGGGTTATTACAGTTGTATCAGAGCATACATTCAAAGTGTTTAACGAAATTCCAATACCAAAAAAACACATAAAACATACCATCAGTAAGGGAAAAGACTTTACAGATGCCCCGTCACCGGTGCATTTTAATAAAAATGCACCAGTATCAATGCATAAAATGCTCAAATGAGGCGGCAGTGCATTACTTTAAGACAAATGCACGGGGTGGTTAAGTAAATTATACTGGGAAAAATAGTTTAAAAATTATCATTTCCATGCACATTGTAAAACGTGTATGTTAACAGTGCATTGTGAAAAGGAAACACACATATTAAAAGCATCTGATGAAAAAACTAACATATAGATTTGATGTGTCTAATATATCCCAATGCACCACGTGGTTTAACACCAACCCTTAACCTGTGCGCTTATATCACAACGCACTGTTGTAGATATCAGTGCTCAACTAACAATGATGCACCAATGCGTTGTGTTTAACATATGTCTATTTGGTGCCTTATGTCTGATTAGGAGCACCAGAGGCGATGCATATATATATGTTAAGAGCAACACTTACTTTTTCTCTTTTATTTTGCAAACAAAAACTTTTTTTCAGTTTTTGATAATTACAAATTAGTTATATATGTTTGTGTTTTATATTTTAAATTCATTGTATATCGATATATGCCTAAAAAGGATTTTATGTGAATTAGATATGCTGACGATGTCGAGCATAGTAGCAACTGTTAGCACTAGGAATCACCCTCAAATTGCATAGAAGGTGAGCCTAGTACCCATCAGGTTATGTGTAAATGTAAATGAGTTTTAAAGAGGTCAAATGGACAAGGCTCAAGATAATAATGTTCTAACTCAGAAATCTGGGCTAGTATGCACAAGCAACTGAGGTCTTGATTAACTTCAGTCAGTGAGTGGGAGTTAGGGTGAATAGAGGGAATACTTTGGTGAGGAAAATGTAGAGGTATGCTATGGATATCAGATCTTCAAGCAACCCAAGGAAGAAAAACTCAAACACAAGATCTTCTTGAATTCAAAGTTTAAGGAAATTGAAGAACATCATAATAATACTATAATCAAACATTCATCATAATATCACTACAACAATCAATGTGAATCATTCAAGCATGAATACTTCAGAATCAGAGGCAAATAAGCTGGAGTATTCGAGATGAATTATATTAATCATGAAGTCTCAAATCAAGTACATAACTAGTTAACCAATAGATTCATCAAAATATTACAAAATAAGGGAGCCTAGCCCAACCATTCGAACCTAGTAAAGCATTTAGACTATTTATTTATAACAAAAAGGAAAGGCAACAACTTGAGGTGCGAGCTGGCCTTCCTCCCATGAAAATCTCCAAATATTTATTTCCTCTAACAACTAAGCTAACAACTGAGCTATTAAAAAGGAATATGTTGGCCACTGATCCAACCAACTTTGAACTAACTTGATCTTATTTGATGCACATTTTCTTGCATATCAAGTGACCTTCAGATGCTTGAAAATTGTCATCATGCTGCCAACTACCATCTCTGCCTTTCTCCACATCATCATCCATTCACAAAGATGATAATTCGATCCCCTTGATTCCTGGTACCTATTGGTAGCACCTTTCGGTAGTGATCTTTTGTAGCGTCCCCACCAAATTGCCCATAATTCTATAGTGCGACCTCCTAAATAGGCATGTCGAAATGGGTAGCGCCAGGTCTGTGTGTCTTTGTGTGCAATTCGGTCTCTGTCAAAATTTCAGTAGCGCCTACTTGTGTAATTTACTCTTTGCTAAAATTTTGGTAGCACCTTCAGTGTCTCTGCGTGCAATTCAGTAGCGCCTACCTGTGTCTCTACATGCAATTCGGTAGCACCCATCCGAATTCACAACACCACCATTTCAACGTTGACAGATTTGGTAGCACCCTCGGGAAGTTAGCAACACCATCGCTACACTAGTCTTAGGTGATTAGGCAACATTATAGGTAGTAGACTAATAGAACATGAAAATTAGACAATTTTGTAGCACCATAACGCTACGAAATGTCTGCGCTACTACTGTTGAAGAGATTAACTCTTTGCAGAACACCAAAAACTTTGAGCAGTATGCTTTAGAATCCTGTATAGTCTATATAGGTGGCAAAAGTAGTATTTCCTCAATTACAAAAGTAGTGGCAAAAGGGGCCATTCTAAAAAATGGAGTTCACCTTTCACCAATCACTTCATCAACACGACACTCATTCTTGTGGAAGGAGGACTTCCCTTTGGCACAATAACATGTGTTGTTCCTGAGTTTATACTTTAAGGCTATAAAGTATACCATCAAGGCATCCGAAAGAATAATAAGAATTAACGGGTAAGAATCAAATGTGAAGGGTAAATCAGGGTTGGTTTCTCAACTGTCTTTGTCTAGCTTCCCATTGTTCTTGGATGCTGATATCTCTGTCAATAACTGCCCACGAGCGTTCTAATTCGACCCAGGTAGTTGTTGTTTGCAAGATTGTGTTAAATAAGTTCATAGCAATGCTATTTTGATCTTGAAGGCCAGGTTCTATGTTAGGTTGTCTATTATTTGGGACAGTCATGAGGAGTAAAATTTTATTAAATTATAAAGAATTTTAAAGTTTATTGCTTTAGTTTTGTGGGATGAAATAGAAAAGGAATTTAGGAATTCAAAATAATAACATAGTAACAGTAAAGGTCGTTTCCTGTACTTAGGTAATTTGAGAAAATTAAAATACTAACAAAGTAACGTTGTTGAAAAATATGAGGCTTTAATCACGAAAGAATCTCATATCATAACAGAAGAAGTGGAGAAAAACAAGATTTCTAATGAAGTGTACCATATAACTATCCAAATGACCTACAGGTTTTGAAACTGCTGATAGCAATCACAGAGGAAAATCTGTAAATGATTAGATAATCAAATAAATTCAAGCTACAGTATAATTTTGAATTAAACTATAGTTGATCATTCATTAGAAAGACATGGAATGAAAGATGTTAAAAAACATTGAAAACAGAGTGAAGGAACACATAACTTCAAGGTGACAGAAGTTGGAATCTCTTCTGCATTATCTATATCGTTGTAAATCGGAAAACTTCTAATACAATCGGCTCCCAAAAAAACTAAAGCCCTTTCTCAGTCTTATGAAGTTGTATTTATACATGATCACCAAACCTTTTTCCCGTTGGTGATTAACTAACTTCCTAAGACTAACGGTTACATGAATGAGCAATGTCGAACCGTTTACATTTCTATTTTAACTGCTTTATTATTCCAATGATGAAAATATTCAAAACAGTATTTCATGTCTGCGTTGATGAACTTCCTCCTTCTGTTTTAAGACAGGGAATACATTTTCCTAGAAACTGCACTATAACTATGGGAGCTTTTGGAATATCCTTTGCTTCAAATAAGAAAAACTTTCTCTCCAGTTCTGGAAGACGGTCTTCGATTATCTTTCTCGTGAACTTAATAGTTTGCAACTTTAAGTTCGGCATGACTATCCATTTGTCAATTTAAGTGACATTAATTACCTTTATTTGTGGAATCTCTACCTGAATTTCTTCCAGATCATCTTTGAATCTCAACTGATGCTTGACAATGTTAATTTCTCCTAACAACCCTAGATAGTCGTTTTTTCCAATGTTCAATGAAGTTTTCTCTAAAAGGTCAAAAATTCCTTGACAGTCGTCATTAACCTCTCTGGTTATTTTCTTGTTTTCTGCGAGGTTTTCCTCCCACACTTTGATTATTACATCACCTTTAATCTTCTCTGAAACAGAGAGCTTTTGAATCTCTTTGACCTCCTCTTTTGTTGAAAGAGCCACTGCTTTTTGAAAGGTTTTTCTGGCTGCTTTCACTTCTCTCTCTTTCAGGAGAATACTCTCCAAAGATTTACTTGCTCCCAAAAAGTAATTCTGAATAAACTCAAGCTTCAATAACACTCCCTGTTGCTCTTTTTCTATCTTTGTATGTATTTCCAATGCTTGGGCTTGGAAGATTTCAAGCTCTACCACTTGATTTTGAATGGAATTAATCTTATTTTGTAATTGTCTATTTATTTCTTCTTGCTGTAAGACATGTGTTTGACTGACCTGTATTTTCATATTTGCTTCCTCTAAGCTCGCTTTCAGATTTTGAATCTCTTGAATGTCATTGGATCTGGCTCGTTCCAGACCCTTGTTTATCTCCCAACTGATACTCCTTTCAGTCTCCTTCAATTTCCTTTGTAGCTGAGATATCATCTGATCTTTCTGCTGCAACATAGTTCTCAAATTACTCACAGAGTATAAATTTGTCGATGTTAAGGCTCCCATTGTGCCTGCTATTTCTATAGCAAACTCACCTTCTTCAAGTTTTTGTCCGTCTACAATGATCTTGTGCTTTTTAATCATCATGTCTCCTCTTGGATGCATTTCCTGTTTCAGGATAGCCTTCCTTTTTTTACCGAAGAAGTAATCAGAGGAAGGAATCTCATCCCTAGAAATAGGTTCAAGATCATTGACATATAGAGCTCCCATTTGGGGTTCTCCATAGGTAGACTGCAATGGGGTCAAAGAAGTGATAGGACTTCCAAGCTCTGTTGATGTTGTACCTCCTATTTTTTTGGGAAAATCCCCAGGGATTTCTGGGGGTGTTTCTAGCTCCTTATCTTTCCTTGACTCTGATTTCTCTGTTTGAGGAACCTCTATCTCTTGTGAAGGTATTTCAATCTCCGTCATTTTTCCCTTTGCAGTAGTTGTATCCTGTGACTCTGTTTCAAAACCTGGGGGAGGCCCTTCCTGCTCTGGAGGAGGGGTGGTGGATTCACCCTACAAAATCTTTGGCAAACAACTTTGCCTGTGACTTTGGAAGGACATGAAACCAGTCTTTAAGTCAGGTGATAAGGACTGTACCCTGTTCAAAACCTCATCATAGGTTTTAACCTCTTTGAATATATCATCATAAACAGATTTTTCATGTTCATAAACTTTCATATTGCATTGCATCAAATGTTTGTTTACTACTTGATAAGGATCATGTTTTTTATCTTCAATATTCACCAGTTTAACTTCTTCTAGTGCTTCGGCTTCCACTTTAGAATGGCCTAGGTTTAGCAATGAAAACTTCTCGATATGTACAAGGAAGATTGGCCAGGACTTCTTTTGAGCTGCCTTTAGCTCTATTCCGATACCACCTTTCACTATTTGGTGTGCTACCTCCCTCAATACCAGTCTGTCCGGAAGGAATTTTGGAAGCGCATGAGGGGGAATTGAGCACCCATAAACCCTAATGTAAGAGAAGTTTTCATCAATGAACCAGTCAGCTATTGCTTTGAGGTTTTCCGAGACTGGATCAGAAATGCAAGAGGGTTCAAAGCCATAAAACATCTTATGCATTGGAATTACTATGAAATGACAAATTTCTTAAAATGCATTCTTAGCATTTTCTTCCCATAGCACAGAGTGATACTCGTGAATGGGTTCAGGGATGGCTATGTTCCAACTCCAATTCATAAGGGGAAATGGAGTCACAAAGCAGATTGCGTCCATGATGTATGCCGAGATATAAAAAGCCACTGGCTGACCTTTAGATCTTGCAACTTTGTAATTTGAAACCTCTTGAGCTAAGTTATCAGACAAAATATTGCTCCAGTTAAAAGTGTATCCTTCTGATGCTTCTTCTAAAAAGGGGACCCATTCAGCAGGAAAATGGCAGGGATTCTTTTTCTTGAAAAGTCTACATAGCATAATGGCTACATAGACCATGTACTCGTTCAAAGATGCTGTGGCATAAACCCCATGGGTATCGGCCCTAAACTTTGATGGACATCTCCACCATTATCTGATTAAATTGGGATAAGTTCGGTCTGCCTCAGTGCACTCCTTCCTTTTAAATTCAGCTAAAAACTCAGCATTATAAATGTACTTAGGATTTGGTGAGAGTTTATACATTACTTGTATATGCTCTGGCCTGAATTAGCCGACAACGACCCCTTGATCATTTAAAATGATTCTTGTCGGGATATCAACCTTATCCAAGGCCCAATTGATCATGTCATTGTATGCCATAAGCCGAGGGCGTGCTACGATCTTATGAAGCTCTGATTCTGCTATATCCCGAAAGTGATTCTCGGAATCAGTAAGAGAATTCTTGATTTCATCATCTAGGAGTTCATATATTTGTCTCCAGGATTTAATTGAGTCGATGGCGTGTGGTGTAGTGTCGGATATGATATCTCCTTCTGGGTTACGCATCTCCTCTGTATCTTCACTCTTCTTCAATGCTTGCTTCGGTGCCATGACTTTATGTTAGATGGAAAACCTGTCACAGAAAAGGAGTGTATGAGCTCGGCTGAATGTGTCTTACGCTTGATAGTATGAAAAATAATATGTTGTGAAACACAGACCTTTAAACTCTCTTTTAATTCATTTAACGATGAAGGTACTGACGCAGCTAACAAGAATTCAATACATTGAATGCAACAGATATTTACTAAGAGACACATTAGTGTCACATATCATCAGTTAACCTTTATTAAAGTTGCCACATTTTGGCGATTTTGAATTCAAAATTCGGAAAATTTCATTCAATCAGAAACCGAAACGTGAACAAACCTAAAAAGTTTGATTGTCATTAATCATGCTTCCAAAACATAATTAATTTAGACTAAACACAGATTAAGAGTCGAGATTTCGCGTTTCCAGATTTCGGGGATCGTGTTGACAAGAGTTATGTTATCGCTGAATCCCGATTTTCGAAATTGCGAAATCACGACAAGTTTAAATTAGGACTTAAATTCGTTTTAGTAAATTAATTAATCAGTATTAAACCTACTTTGATTCTTTCGAGGTTTCGAGGATCGTGTTGACAAGAGGTATGTTATCGTTGAACCCCGAATCCCGAAATTGCGATACGATTAACTTAAACCTTAAATTTCCGTATTAGTGAATTAATTAATCAGGATTAAGGACTAACTTCCAAAACAGGATTAATTCATTTTAAACACAGATTATGAGTAGGGATTTTTCATTTCGAGATTTCGGGAATCATGATGACAAGAGGTATGTTATCATTGAACCTCGAATCCCGAAATTGCGATACGATTAATGTAGTCTTTAATAATTAGTAACTTCCATATTTTGGGAAATCGGGGATCGAGATTCCGTGATTGGAAATGCATTAAAACATATGTTCTCAGTAAACCCCGAATCCCAAAAAACTTTTAAAGGTTAGTCTTAACTCCTTTAGGGTTTAAGCTTTTCGTGATTAAAAAAAAAAACTTTATAGAAAGCGCGTTGGGACTTTTATAACATTTTTGGTTTTTTGCCTTTTATTATTTAAAGAATAAAGTTTGTCAGGATTTCGGTACCAACCTTTTGGAAATGATAGTGAGGGTTATGCTTTATGAAAAGTCGAAACCCGAAAAAGGAAGGTTTTAGTTTTGAAGATAAAAAATTTAATAAATGTTTCAACATAGGCTCCAATTGGGGACCTCGTCTCTTTGTGGGACGAGGAGAATGAGTAGACTTAGTGCCTTTATTGGGTAAATGGAGTCAAAGGCTTCTTTCTGCAGAACTTTCTTAGGAAGGGGATACATAGGGAAAAAGAGATTTTGTCTTTACTTCTGAAAAGATTTTCAACACTCCCATGTGTTGTAAACTCAGCTTCAGTCACATTCATGATCTTCTCCTTCTCGCTACTGAATTTAGGTTTGCTTTAAGATGATCAAAACAATCCTAGGAAACCCAACAGATCTTGCGGGCTTTTGGCTTGCATCAAACGAAGTAATTTTTATGTTTTTAATTGGAGAGCCCTGTCTGGACTTGGGATGCAGATCCGGTTTCGAAGAGGCTGGAAACCAAAATAGAGTGAAAATTACGTATGACAACCTTATAGATACCTCAAATATTGCTTCACTGCCAGCGAGTCTGTTCAGTACCCCGGTGAAGTTATCTGTCCATTCTTACTGAATTTCCTTTCACCACTTTGAATCATAATTATGCATTTAAATGCTGAGACGAGGGAAATCATTTAAATGAATTTCCTTTCATCGTCTTTTGGACTAGATGGGGGCAATCGAATATGAATTTCCTTTCACCATCTGTCTTATATTTTAGTTTTTGAACACGAAGTGGGGGCAATCAGTGGTAGTAAGTATACGAGGGATGGTATTTTTGTAAAATTTGCAGTGGAGGTCTGTCAACTTGCTTTGATTACCTTGGACCAACCTTTTCTTAACTTTCAAAACATCTTAGCCTTCAGGGAAAAAAGGGGAAGATTAATTCCAGGAGTCTTCCTTCGAGCAAGCCTAAATCCTTAGAAAACTGTTGAGAAACCTAGGAGAGTCAGGGTCGGCCTAAGCATAACTTTGTTTAGTCGGAGAGTGAGGAGTTGTGAGAATTGACTTACCTTTTAAGAACTGTTTTTCGTCTTCCAAAGCTAAGACGTAATCTCTTCTCCCTCTATGGGAAACCAGGAAAGATGTTTGGTCTTTAAAGAAGGCAAAACTGAGGGTAGAAAAGAGCGACGGAGAAAGATTTGGAAATCGAAAAACAATGGTCATGAATTAAACCCAACTCTTGGAACTCTTTGTCGGAGACGCTTTTCTCTCTTTGTTTATTTTAATTACCTCTTATCTTATTCTAGGTGAAACTCTTAGGGCCTAGATTTTGAAATCATTCTTTTAGTGACATTTCACACTTACGAGACAATCACCACACCTTTAAAAAACCTTTGTTTAAAAAATAGATTTTTTGTGGAATTCACACCTTTGCCTTACCATTTTCGTTCTCTTTTGAAATAATGGAAAATCTTATCTATCACCTATTTTTGGTGAATTTATCTTCCGATATATAGTTGTCTGTTTGCTCCTTTCGCTTGTTTGGGCTGCAAGCCAGGATCCTGTAAGGGAATGATACGAAGAGTATCAGGGATTTTTTTTTTTAAAGAATTGGATATATTGAAAATTTTGCATCCCTACTTATTGAAAAAACATTAACTTTTTTTTTTTTTTTTAACGAAAGTAGACTTACCAAAGAAAATAATGAAATAAAAAGAAAAACAAACTGGTATATATAGTGGGAGTTTTGGAAATCGACTATTCCATATAGTGTTTCAAATAACGCCCATTTACAAGGGCGTTGAGGATTTTACCTTCCAAATTCTCTAACAGAAAAGAATTTTTTCCTTCAGGAGCTGTAACCTTGAAAGGTCCATACCAGATGTGATCGAATTTACCATGTTTTTCCAAGTCTTCCTTCCTGGCATCCCATTTTAAAACCAAATCTCTGGGAAGAAAATCTCTGTTTTTGGCCTTACGGTCAAATAGCGCTTTCATGTCGTCCTGGTATTTTTGCAACCTTTCATCCACTTCGGCCCTGTGTTGTTGGACTTCAATTAGCTGGTTTATTCGTCTTGTAACATGATTTGGTTCTTCCTTCTCATCCTGCCAAAGTTTCATTACAGGAAGTGCTAAATTTATAGGTAACACTACATCGGTCTCGTAAACCATTTAGAAAGGAGAAGTGCCAATTGACTTTTTTGTGCCTATCCGATTTGCCCACAAAGCATATTTTAAATGTACATGCCACGATTTCTTGTTTTCGCTCAACACTTTCTTAATTATATTGATTAGGCTCTTGTTTGAAGACATGACCATACCATTTCCCTGGGGGTAATATGTTGTGGAATGACCAAGCATAATATTATACTTTTGGCAAAAACTGACCATAGCCATAGCTTTAAAATCCTGTGTGTTATCTGTGACTATCTTTCGAGGGCATCCAAATCTAGACAAAATATTCTCTTCTAAGAAATCTATTACCACCGAATCCGTATCCCTTCTAGTTGGAATAGCTTCCACCCATTTGGTGAAGTAATCAGTAGCAGTTAGGATCCATCTATGTTGAGCGCTAGAATGAGGATTAATTTCACCTATGAAATCTAATCCCCAATGCTGAAAATGAGCTTTCGTTTTGACCGGAACCAATGGCATTGTTGGGAGTTTATGCTTGCCTGCGAACAATTGGCAAGGGTTGCAAGCTCGGACCTTGGTGTTGACGTCTGAGAAGAGTTTGGGCCAAAAATATCCTTCCCTTAGGATCTTATAAGCCGTTTCCCTCCAGGCATGATGTCCTCCACATACTCCTTCGTGAAATTGGCTTATGACCTTTTCTGTTTCTGATTCAACCAAACAAACCAATAGGAAGCCAAGTGGGTCCTTCCAATACAATTGTCTTTTGGATATACAATATTTGACCCCATGTAGCTTCAGCGTTCTGGCTTTAGATGGGGTCAAGTCACTCGGACACTTGAAGGTCAAGAGGTAGGACACTATGTGTTTGTAGCAATCTGATGAAGCAAACTTCTCTTCAATTATGTTTTCAATTATTTGTTCATCGAGTTCGTTAATGTCCACACACTCTTCACCTCCCTGTAAGCCATTTATTCCAAGAGCTCTGAAATTTGATTCAGCTAAGAGTTTAGTTAAACCTTTCCCCTTTACTAGTTTCGTTGGTTTTATCTCCAAGTCAAATTCCTGGATTTTGACAAGCCACCGTCCTCTTTTGCCATCACTATCGGACTAAACCAAAATGTCTTTTATGGAGCTAGTGGGTACGTACGCAACTACCTTGGAATGCAACACATAAGTTCTGAAAGCCTTTAACACCTTCACCATAGTGTTGTCGCAAGAGTTGACTCTAGGCTGTAATAGAGCCAAGCCTTAGCACATTTTTAAAAGAAAAATTTGTTTGTTGTTCGGAGCTTGACTTGGGTTGCAGCAAGCCAATCCCTGAAAATTGATTTAAAGTGTACTTCTGACCTAATACACTCAAAGAGAGTTCTCTCAACAGCCAAGGGCTCTTTACTCAGGAATATTCAGTAATCACAGTAAGAAGGCCAGATTTCTTATCAGAGAAGATTTTTTATAAGGTTGGGGGTTGCACAGGTTTAAAAAGACCTATTGGGC
>SNQJ01S0229397.1:2056-12853 GCA_010110895.2 Picea sitchensis
AGGAGATTTAAGTCAAAAGTGAAATTTGGTCATTTTAGCCTAAAGTGACAATTAATTCACAAAGTGGGTGAATTAATAGACATAAAGTGAAACTATGGAAACTTAAGTAAAGTGGGTTTTGGTTTGATATTTAGTTGAGATGATCTCAACCATTGATTAGGGATGAGATGAGATGATCTCATCCACCCATGTTTTAGGTTTTCTTATGCTTCCTAAAGGAGGGTGTAAGGGGCAAAGGAGAGCTCATTCACTTGTATGTTCACCAAAGGAGCTTGGATAAGGGAAACAAGATGAGGATTGTTGCATTGGGTGAGGATATCTTGGGTGCATGCTTTCATGGAGGGAGACATCTATCTTGGAGCTTGGTTTATTTAGTGGGGAGCTTCCAGTTCTAAGGAGGGCACAGTTGAGAAGGAGGGCGCATCATCAGTGGGGAGTACTTACACCTATCATATTGCAGTGGGATCAGTTGCAGAGGAAGGTCACACATCAAAGCTTCATTCCTGTGTAGGGTTTTTCCATTATGAGCTCACAGCTTGCATCTGGAGTAGTTATGGTGGATTTGATAGCATTTATGAGGAGCGCACCATGCTAGGGTGCACCTTCTTGGTCTGCACTTGTATTTCATCTTGAGAGAAGCTTCTCTTGTAACAGGTTCATCTATATTTTGTACTTGTTGTATTCCACCATCTATTCTCCTCATTTATAAACATATATCCCAAACTGGTTTTCCCCGAGGGGGTTTATCCAAGGTAATGTTGACCAAAAATACCTATGTCAAATTTATGCATGCTTAGAAGTGTGGATCATCATTTTAAATTTAAATATATAGAGGTATTGTTATTTTTTTTAATGTATATTGCATGTGCTAACATTGAGTAAAGAAAACACTTGCAAGGGCACCTTCAAAGAGAACTTAACCATTAAATATTGAGCAGAAAGTTTGGTGATTGTTTGTTGTCCTAAAAACAACAAGAGAAGATAGCCACACAGTTGAAACTTAGATCCATACTAAGTTCAAGGACATACCTTAGATGACAAACTCATATGACCTCAGAAAATCTACAGTCTCATGAAAGGATCCACGTCATCAAAAGGATCAAAGTCCTCTTAGAAGTGTGGAATGACCTCTCTCAAGTGGTGGGGATAGGCTCCAAAAACATGTGCTAGTATCCCCTCAATATCCTCCAAAGGATATGTTATCACTCCAAGAAACTCTTTGGGTTTATAGACCAAAGATGCTTGGTAACTCGAGAATATGGTAGCTTAGGTATATTTGGGACAATGGGATAACTCAAAAGCTGATGAAAGTAACCACTTATCATGTATCTGAATAAGACAGTGCTTTTAGAGAACAATAATCAGACAACAAAGTTGAAAAAGGGGATGAAGATTACTAGTCTAGATAACCAAATACAACCATGTGCAGGGTCATACAAGACAGTAAGAAATTCTTTAATCCAAGTTTATGAGTTTAATAAGAAGATGACAGTTCTTAAAACCTAAATTAAACTGGAATAAAGTGCAGAATCATGAAATATATGAAAGAATCTGATATTGAAAACAAAAGAGGATTGTGATTCTATTATCAGAATAAGAAGTCAAGTACAATAGCTAGAAAATGTCTCCTAGATTGAACCCTTATCTCTTAGAAAAGATAGGCATTTATAGCCCTTTACAATAGGTTTTTTAGATCCTGAAAACTTGGATCTGTATCTAAATATAGAAAATAAAACTAACTAAATACAATTGATAAGAAAAGACTAGTTCCTAGAACTCGAAATGTCTTCTATGTTGATCTTGACATCTATACTTCATCACCTTTAGGAATCTGTTGTGTCGTGGAAGGGTAAAGGCACCTGCCTTCTGTAGTTCGACTCTTTTAATAACCATAACCGAAAATTTAGTTGACCAATTTAGCATTTGGTCTCAAAATCTCCACGAATCTCTGATGTTGAGTGTTTCTTGATTAGGTGGTTAATCCTTCGATGCTCTCAAACCTTTTTTAAATACTTAAAAATTGCCTCGCTCCAGCTTAGCTTTCCAAAAATTTCTTTCTGTACTTTCACCAGCTAATTCACCTTACAATCTGTTGGTAAGCTGGTGAAAGTTCTGCTTTTCACAAGATAACCAGTTGTAATTTTACCCTTTGCACTGGTGAAAGTTCTTTCTTTGGCCAAAAAGGAACCTTTCATCTCCAAAACTATTGTTTTACCAAAAACTTAGTGTGCCTTTGATTTATCTCCCTGCATATTCACAGCAACCTGGGCCAGTACCTGTAGATCTGGATGTGAATTACTCTTCTGCTTCAATTTCTTAATTTTCCTCTTAAGGCATTTTGCTAGCCACCAAAAATTGTTATAGTCCTTGGTGATTTTCTTCTTTCTCTTTTTGTATTTGACACTCTCACGAGCCAACTTCTCAAATGTTTCATTTGTCTTTGCAAAATTGTCAGATAGGGATTTGTATCTTGCCTTGATTACTCTTTCCAAAACCTCCTTTTGTGCAATCACCTCTTTCAGTTCCTTAATTTTTTGTGATTCCTTTGACTTCTTACTCTTTGATGTTTCACCTTCATCAATGGGAGTAAAAGTCTCACATTCTTGTGCAATTTACATGGAGTGTTCAGGACTTTTAATGGTTGGACTTTCATCTTCTTGCTCTGGTTTTGTTTCCGAGTTTGTGTATGGAAAATTGAGAATATTTGTCTATTTTACTGTAGGCTGCTCTGAATTGGTTTCAAAATCTAATTTTTTCTTTGCTCTTTTAGACTTTATGCTAGAAATCCTGTCCTCTGGTGGTCCTGGAAGAGCTCTCCTCCTCCTTGAGCTGCTCTGAGGAGTTAACTGTTTTTTTCCAGTTTTCTTCTACTCATTCATGGGTTGAGTTTGGGTCTCAAAGCCTTCCCAAAAAAGAAAATGTTGCCAATTCCTTCCTCTTTGTCTCAGTTCTTCAAGAATTATCAGTTTGATCAAGCCAAAATGACAAAGGGTGTTTTTTATGCTTAGAGGTTCAGCTCTAATCTTCTTACATACTTTGGTTAGGATTTTATGAAGGAAGAAAGGTAAATTCAAGAGGGTCTTCCCTGTGAAATGATCTAAAAGTTTGAAATGATATAACATTATCTTGTCATACTTGCCTTCTGAGGTGATATAGAGTTGAATTCCTTTAAATAGGTCATTCCATTCATCTTCCAAATGAGAAACTGGCATGCTTTTCTTCCAGGTGATGTCTCTGAATTATGCCTTAAGGTATACCCTAAAATTCAAATTCTTGGTTGTTGTTGTTGTCTTAAACCAGCTTTGGCCTGATCTGGGTAAGTTGGTTGTTGTGGCAATGGAAGCTTCATCGACTATCATTTCTACAGATCCCACACTAGCTCTGTTTCCATTATATGATTTAGAAAATGTTTCAGCTGTCGCTTGGTGGCAACCATTTTGTAACCTTTCAACATAACTCATGCAGCCTGCGTTTGAGAAACATTTTTGCACATCTGGATGCGACTAGGGATGATTTTAGGGGTTAAATTTCGCTCGTGGGATAATTTTCCATGGTTTTTCCCAAAAAAAGTTTCGCTATTCTAAAAATGATTCGCCCAAATTCTATACAATAAAATAATTTTACCTTAAAAATCGCCAAAATTTTATACAAACTATATAGAATCCTTAGAAATTTGAATATTTTTACAAAAATATCGCCAAACATTTATAGCTGACATATGAAGGATTACTAAGATTCGCCAAGGTTTCTACATTTTAAAATAAATTTCCATCCATAAAATCATCCCTGGATGCGACTGTAAGAATGAGAGGCTATCCAATTCTTTCCTCAGCAATAAAACACTTCGTTTCCTCGCCATTTGTGACTCGAACCTCGGATGTTTTGTAGACAGTTGTCATGGTGATTTCCTGATTGAGCCGAGGTTTTGGCACTGGTGAAAACTCTCAGTGTTGCCAATTCAAAATATGGAACCATACCATATTACCTGTGAATCGGTGCGTGTTTTAAAATGAGTGTTGATTTGATGTCGTTGAGTGACTTGTACCTCATCTATCTGTGATGATGAATGTGAATTTGTTATCTCCAATGCTCTCATTGCTGGAGCATGCAATCATGAGCACGATCTGCCATAATATCCGATCAAATGTGCACAACGGTATCATCATCATCATTCGCTTCAACCAGTGCCTCATAATAATTATGTGACGTGTGTCGAGTGTGTCTTCTTTTTAATTTCTGGAATCATGGAAGAAAAACACGTGTTTCACGCTTTCACCAGCTAGCCTGTCTGCGGGAGAGTACTCCTTAACCGTTGAAACCTGTTTCTTTCACCAGCTAACATCAACCTCGCAACATGCGTTAGCTGTTGAAAAGATTTTCACGAAATTTTATAAAAACAACCTTTATGGCTCAACTTATTTCTAAGGCATGAATTTAAAACCTATGTTTTAACACTAGAAGAATCTAAAAATAAATAGAGAATCCTACAGATGACCATGCTATCACCTACAAAATGAAACCAAGTGATTGATTCATTTTGGGAGATAACATTTGGCTCCAACTAGGATGGATACCTCCCTGTGAGGTCACCAAGAACCTAGTTAGACTCATTAGCCTTTATTACAATTTGAAAATTTGAGAAATGGTTTTGTGCAGTACCATTGGGCATGGAGTTATTCAAGCAATAAGAACAAAAACAAAACTAAAAAGAATATGTACAAGTAAAACAGGGCTTTAAGAAAAGCCTTATGAAAAATAGGTTTTTAGAAAAGGGCCATTGAAAGGGCCACCTGCTACTTCTTCGCCTGCAAGATTTTGGAGAACAAAGGTATTGTTTTGTTGAAGTGTTGTTATGACAAAAGGACCTACCTAGAGAGCATCAAATTTTCTGTGTTTCCCTTTTTCTTTCCTTGTTGCATCCCATTTTAAGACTAGTTCCCCTGTTTTGAAAATATTTGCTTTGACTTTCTTGTCGAAAATCTCCTTCATCTTTTCTTGGTGTAATTCTGTCTTTTCCAGAAGTTGCTCTCTGTCTTGCTGCAACTTTACAAGATTATGGATCCTTCAAGTTAAATCATTTGGTTTAGAGTCAGTTTGTTGTAAAACCTTTGCAACTGGCAGTGCAATTTGAACAGGAAAGATGGCCTCAGTACCATATACCAACTTGAAGGGGGATGTACCATTTGAATTTTTATCTGTAACCCTGTCATCCCACAAAGCAAATTGTAGCTTGGAATCCCATCCTCTAGTATTTTGTTCAAGCAGCTTCTTTATAATTTTGAATAAACTCTTATTCGATGACTCATCTAAGCCATTTCCTTGTGGATAGTAAGCAGTAGAATGTACTAGTTGAACTCCCAGCTCTTCACATAATTTTACCAAGTGTTTATCTTTAAATGCAGCAGCGTTATCAGTGACTATTCTCTTAGGGAAACCAAATCTAGTGAATATGTTTTCTTGCAGAAAATTAATGATGATAGTGTGATTGGTGTACCTGGTAGGAATGGCCTCAATCCATTTTGTAAAATAATTGGTGGCAACAAGGATCCATCTGTGCTGACTCCTAGAAGGCAAGTGAATCTCACCTATGAAGTCCAGACCCCATTGCTGGAAGGGACCTGTGACCACAATAGGTCTGAGGGGGAGGGATTTTAGTTGTTGTTTGCCTGCAAACCTTTGGCACTTGTCACATGTTCTCACAAATTCACACACATATGAAAATAAAGATGGCCAGCAATAACCAGCCCTTAAGATTTTATGTGCGGTAGTATTCCAATAGTGATGTCCTTCGTACTCACTATTATGAAACTCAGTCATGATCCTAGTTGCTTCTTCTTGGTTTATGCACCTCAATAGTAACCCTATTGGATTTTTCCAGAACAATAAGTTGCCATTGATGCATAAATTCATGGCTTTGAGCTTTAAAGCCCTCCCTTGTGTTCTTGTCAAATCTGAAGGGACTGATAAAGTTTGCATAAAATGAATGATGTGGTTGTACCATTTACAGTTGGCTAGGTGAACTGAGACCTGCATTTCTTCACTTCCTTTATCCTCTGAAGACTGAACATTATCTACATTTACACTTACCAAATTTATTTCAACCAGTTTACAATTTTCTTCTGCAAGAAGTTTGGCAAGGCCTTGACCTTTCACAAGTTTTTTCGGTTTGATCTCAACATAAAATTCAATTAACTTTTCTATCCACTTACTCCTTTTTCCATCTATGTCAGGTTGTATAAGCACATATTTAACTGAACTGGAAGGCACATAAGCTATTACCTTGGCTTGAAGGATGTAAAATCTGAAGGCTTTTAATGACTTGATGAGCGCATATGCTTTTTTTTCCAATAATTCATACTTCACCTCAGCATCCCTCAAGACTTTACTGAAGAAGGCAACTAGTTTCTCCTAATCATCGGCATTTCTCTGCAATAGTATTGCTGCAATTGTGTCTTTCGAAGAAAATGAAAAGATATAAAACTCCTTGGAGAAGTCAGGGCTGATTAAAATAGGGGTTGTCATAATGTCTTCTTTGATAACATTGAATGAGTGTTTGGCTTCTTCAGTCCATCTTACTTCGAAGTTCTTTCTTAACATAGAAGTGATATGCTTTGTGAGTTCTGCAAAGTTTGCTATAAACCTCCTGATAAATTTTATAGTCCCAAGGAAAGACTGAATGTCCTTCTTTGATCTAGGAAAAGACAAGGTTTTAATGGCTTCTACTCTTTTTGGATCAATCTTCACCCCATTAGCTGAAACAATATGTCCAAGTAATTTCCCTTCTTTGAGTGAAAAATTAGATTTTTTAGGATTAAGAGAGATGTCATACCTTCGACATTTTAGGAATCTCTTTATCAAGTGCTACAAATGATGTTCATGGCTACTTGAAAAAACAGTAATGTCATCAAGATATATCAATACAAATTTGTCTTTATCCCCAACGAAAGCAATGTCCATTGCCCTCTGGAATGTCTCTCACTCATTCATTAATCCAAATGGCATATTTTTGTACATAAACGTACCCCATGGAGTGGTAAAGGTAGTATTTTCTCTATCATCCGGATGGACATCGATCTGGTTGTATCCAGAAAACCCATCAATAAAAGACATCACCTTTGATCCTGACACCTTCTGTAAAATATGTTCCATCTTGGGCAGCGGGTAGTTGTCCTTCCTACAACACTTATTCAAATTTCTAAAATCCACATAGAGTATGATCTCTCCATTCTTCTTTTTGATAGGTACGAGATTAGCAATCCAATATTAGTACCTAAGAGGTATAATAATGCGGGCATCCAAAATCTTCTTGATCTCCTTTTCCATGGTAGGCAGTAACATAGGACTAAAAGATCTGAGTTTCTGCCTAAATGGTTTTGTATATTTTTTCAAGGGAATATTGTGCTGAATTACTTCAGTGTCGAAAGTCTTCAAGTCATCATATTGCCAAGAAAAGATGTCAGCAAACTCCTTTAACAGTTCACCGTAATCAACCTTTTGTTTTTTAGTCAAATGTGAAGCTAAGTTGACATGTTTAGGATCTCGTTCACTAGCTACATTATACTGAAAAACTTATGAGTCTTATTCCCTCTTTTCCAATTTGATAGCCACATCATTATTATCAAAAAGATTTTCTAAAGGGACCAAACCTTTAAGAATTTTGTTGGTGGACAGTTGTACTATTTCATGTGTTGCAATTTTGCTTCTGAACTTTGGCTTCTCAGCTTCTTCATCAGGTTCATTTTCCAAATCAATTTGCCAATCTACAAACTCATCTATTACTGCAAGAAATCCGGTGAGTTCTGCATCATCCTCAAAAACCTTCTAGAATTTTACATTGTCAGGGAGGGATGGCCTATACTTAACTTGAATTTCATAATTCAATTTATGAGGTAGAGGAGGTATAAAATCACAGGCTGACACAGCTAATGAATCAGTCAATTCATTCATTGCTCTGGGTACATATGAAATTTTGAAATCTGTAAAAGTATGGATTTCCCTCAAAACTTCATCCCTATAGGATTTTAGCCTAACATGTTTGGCCTAAAAGGACTTGTTCACTTGCTGAATTATTAGATCTGCATCTTCGTATACCTGTAATCTATGAATCTTCATCTCTTTGGCTGCATTTAATCCTAGGAGCAGTGCCTCATATTTTGCAATGTTGTTAGTCACTTTAAAATCAAGCTTAAAGGACAAATGATAAATTTTCTTTGAAGGAGAAATCAATACCAACCCTGCTCCTGTTGATTCTTTGGTACAAGCACCATCGAAGAACATGGTCCAAAGATCGTCTTCTTCTACTTCTGTGGACTGAACTGCGGGCTTCCTAAGCAGCAATGCATCTGGTAATGAATCATCAATTTGTAAAATGCAAGATCCCATACCTGTGTCGACTAAATAAATAGGATGGTTGGACGGATGTTGTTTGTCACTGATTACATATGCCAGTTGTGATTCCCTGTATAACCTTCTGTCTACTCCTCCAAAAACAGGGATAGTAGCATATGAGAGATCCATTTTAAGAGTGCCACCTAGCCTCTTCATCCATGATCTTGATAACAAACATCCAAATTTTGGTGGGATGTCTTCCACTACAATATCCATAACCATAGTTTTCATAGATGCTTGGGTCAAAGTTACAGCTAAGTCCTTGATCATTCCAAGACATTTGAATTTCTGAGAATCGAAAGAGAAAAGATCATGGTAAGACTTGGTAATTTCTAACCCAAGCTCATCCATGACTTCCTTTGGCATTAAGTTGTGAGAAGCATCGGAGTCCAACAAACAATTATGTAGTGTTTTGTCATGAATGTTCAGAGAAATATAAAAAGGTGGAAAACTTTCATCTCTATCTTCTATCATTTGGCCCAGGGTTATGGTTGGATTTTCATCATATATATTAATAATATCAGTAGAAGGGGATATGGATTTGGGGTCTAGCATTTTGAGGATATCTTTCTTGAATGTTTCATTTTTCATTAACTCAACCAAAGGGATGGGGATTTTAATTTTCTGTATTTCAGCCTCAAAATTGAAAGAATATGAGATTTTATCAGAAACCTTTACCTCATTTGAAGGGGCTTTCTGAATGCTTTGTTGATCGGTAGGGATCTGACTTTTCTGAATTTGTTGTTTGAAAGGGACAACAATCTTCTTGAGAGGAGCTGGTGTATTTACCTTTGAAGGATCTGTTTGTTGATTCTCTGATGTCTGATCTTTTTTCTTAACAGGGGTTGTGCTCTTTTTGGGAGATATTGGTGCATTCTGTTGGGTAGTATCATACTTAGATCTGAGATTATATATGTTATTCTCTTTCATTGAAAAAATTCCATCATCAGCAGAATTTTCCTCTGTCTGTTTAGTCATCAATGCCTCTTCATAGTCATGTTGTGTCAGATAAGATTTCCATGTCTCCTCTCCAACGCAGTGAATATTATCCTCTCCATATTCTTGATAATCACCTTCATCTTCGTCCATTACGACATTTTGAAGAGGAGCCTTTATTCTCTGATCCTCAGAATAATTCCTTTCTCTTTGCAAAATCTGCATTGGTTGATTATTTCTTCTGAAATTGTTGGGATTTGATTTGGGTTTTTATTTTCATAATCATAAGTATTCCTTCCCTTGACAGGCTACTTATTTTCAATTTTGAGCTTAGATATCTCAGAGGTTAGAGACTCTAACATCTTAGCCATTTTATCTAACTTTGGGTTAGCACTTGATGAAGAAGAAGCTTCATTTCTCGTCCTTCTCCTATCAGAGTTTCCCTTTAGCTTTTGAGCAACCAAAATATTTTATTCCACTTCAAGGGAAGAATCTTGCATCAGGGGTAGTGTCGGTGATCTCCTTTCTCTCAACAACAAATAGAATTCTGTGTCAAATGAATTTGAATATGTGATTTTGGTGGAGGCATCTAAAGGTTTTATCTTAGCTGGTATTTTACTGTACATTCTATTGAACCTCTTAGTGAAATCAAAGACTGACTCACCATTTTCTTTCCTTAGATTTCCAAATTCGGTAATATAGTACAAAAAATCCCTTCTATCACCCCAATGTTTCAAAAAGACATTATAAAATTGCTCGATGCCAGCTATGGAACCAGCAGTGAGTTCTTTGAACCACTTCATGGCATGGCCATCTAAGCTTTGGACAAACATTCGGGTCCAAACATCTTCCTCCTCAATGTTAATATTTTCAGCATAACTATAGAAGGCCTCTATATGTTCTTCAGCAGTCACATCACCCTCACCTGTAAATTTGGGCATATACTTCTGATAGTCTCATGTTGGCATAGCTAATAATGGATTTGGCAATATAAGTGGTGCATACCTAGCAGCTAGGATTTGTTGCATCTTGGTCAAAGGAGGAGGTGAAGCCATAGTGAATAAGGGTGAGAGAGGTGATAGTCTCTTCTCTGATTCCTCAACACTAGGGAAATTTGAAGAAGGTGAATCCTCTAACGGGAAAGAGGTCTGATATGAGACTCTATAGAAATTGGCAAGTTGTTCAGCTAAGTTTTCTTCACCTTTAGCAGACAACTCTTAAAGAAGATGTTCTACAGCAAGGAGGCTAGTGTAAATATTTAAATGATCTTCTTTCTGTTGTGAATGAAAAGACTCAAGAGAGGAAGAACTATGATTTCTTTCTATTGTCTTATGTAATGACCCTTAACTATTAAGATGGTTAATTTAATAATAATCCTAAAGATTATCTAAATTGTATTTATATCAATAATAATAATTCTAATTGGATATTATTAAATAGTGTACATGAGGGTTAATGAATAATTAATTATTA
>SNQJ01S0229398.1:0-14360 GCA_010110895.2 Picea sitchensis
AAAAAAATGAATGCAGAGAAAGAAACACGTTTAACTGAGAAAATCACATCACCAGTGAACATGCGCAAGAATCCTGTAAAGTGCCTCTTCTTTATTAATGGTAGACCTCTTCAAAAATAGTACAATTTGATAGAAATAGGGTGTGAGAATCAACCACCCTCAATACTTCGAGATTTGAAGTATTTATAATACAAATTACAAACTTTCCTGTCATAACTGATCAGGACGTGCTCATGCTATTTTTAGTCTAACTAACTTAACTAATCAAACTGCTTGATGACTCGATACAACTGTTTGCAGAACCTTTGGGGTAGGCCGTTGGCGAGGTGCCTTCACAACCTCTTCTGACTGGATAGGTGACTGGATCAGGGCAGCTCATCTGCTAATCTAGTAGATCACACAGCTCCTCCCATCTGATATGACCTGGCACTGTGACTTTAACCAATCTCCTGTACACTTCATCCATGTCTGTGTACTTAGAAAATGTAGGCTTGATGATGAAAATGTGCTTAATCTCATGCTGGATACTAATATCCAATTGCAAGGCATCCATGAATGCTTTTCCTGTGATGCTTCCCTGTATACCTGCAAACTTAGAACTGTCCTTGGCTTTTTGGCGTGCATCTTAAACTCCTCCGATGACACCTCTGTTACAGGAGAAGATGATTCTTGTCGGGGCCTCTTTTCCTTGGGGTTTTGAGGTGTGGCAGTGGGTGGCGCACTTGTTGAGGGCACCTGCTTTTCCACCCCGACAGTTGGTTCCACGTCCACCAACGTATTAGGCTCCCATTCTGTCTAATTAGCAAATCTCTCGATTTCCGGCTTGGGCTCATGCACATATGGGGCATTCTTATTTTTGACTCTCATCTCAGAAATGATCCCGCAGGGATCATAATGCCAGGTGAAACTTGTATGGAATTTCATTTCCCTTAACATTTTGTCTGCTTCATCACCCGCGCCTCTACTATTGCAGATGAAAGAGCCAATCTGCCCTTTGATCCGCAATTGTTGCTTCTTTTTAAGGGAAACAAAGTGAATATCATCAGAATTCATAATTTGTCTAATATATTCCAGTGCGAAAATTCTTACCGGTATATATCTCGGAAGCTTGTACGGTGCCAATTCGCACCCATAAACTCGGATCTCGGAGTGATTCTGATACAAGTACTAGTCTCCTGTCTTCGTATCGTCCGAGAGGTGTAGAATTCTCCGGACTTCGTCATTTATTCGTGGCTCAGGCATGCCACTCAACATACTTACCACGGGGTGGTAAAACTGATCAATGAACGCTGTGAAGTCGTATTCGACAGAATTGTGTTTCAGAAGAGAAGTCCACGCTGTGACTGGCTGTGGCCTCCCGTCGGCGTCCATCTTCTACATGGAGAAACTAAACCTGTCGGCTTGGAAATAGATGAACATGTAAGCCAGAATGGATGAATACTTGATCATGCCCTCTGTGGAGAAATTCACAAATTGTTCATGGATGTTATTGGCCAGGAAGGTGCTGTAGTCGAATTGCGTGGTCGGCTGTTCATCGTTTGAGAAGATGGATAGAAAACCCAGGATGGGCTCGTCTACCCATTGATCAGAATAATAGCCAAGCAGGGCACACAGGGAAGATATAATTTGATTTCCTTTAGTGGAAAACATGGAAGAAGGGTAGGGGGGATTTGTGGAAGGAAGTGGGGAGAAAAAGCTCGAAAATATAAGCTCTTTGAGGGAATGTCATTTTCTGGTAAAGTTCAATGAGGATTTCTAAGTTGAACGGGGATGTAGACTTAGCACGGGTTATCTGGATCATTTGGTCAATATCTTCTGGGGTGATGAAGAAGAGGACATCTCTAGACGAAGAAACAATGGCTTTCTGGTCGGGGATGTAATGTGCTTGGCACTTGAGGGCGAATTCTGGGAAATTGTGAATCTGGGGGAAAAGATACAGGGGCAAATTGGACTCCAGAGTCCAATTTCGTCACTCTGGTCCAGGAATATCTCTCGGAGCCATGATTGCAGATCAGAAAAGTCGAAACTACAGACTGTATCCGTTATCAAACGGTCTTTATCCACCAAGGGAACTTTATCCAGGTCAACCGGAGGAGGAAGAAAAGGATTTTCTTCTTCTTCCGCTTGTCTGGATTTTGACACCATTTCAGCAACTGTACCTGCAAATAAACAATACGTTAGTGGGGTCGACTGGACTGTAGGTGAAGGTGATGTGAAAGCAGTGGAGGAATAAGGGATTTCTGGCGTGATGGACAAATAATGAATGAACAGGGAGAACGGTAGTTTTATTCAAAACTGGGTCGGTTAGACACGGGAAAACGGTCAGTGTGACAACAAGTATATTGCCCAGTTATTAATTGACAACGGGCCACTTGGGATGAGTTGGCAGGTGACGGTGGCCAAAGTATACAGAAGGGTGATGTGGAGGCTGGTGATTGGAGGTAAAAGTCGCCAAAAGGGGTTGTCCATGAGTGAAGGGGGTTATGGTACTGACAACATGGACTGACAACAGTTATGGGACAGGACTCAGACCCGGAAGCAAGTGGGACAAGTGGACTTAGTGGAGGATGACGTCCATGAGTGGAAGCTGTCAGACACCATGTGAGGGAAGAGATTTGAGAACCAATAGACTTGTGCCACCTGTGACGATGGGCCCGCCTGCGGAAAATATCTATTCCGGACCCCCCCTCCCTTTGATTAAAAGCCGGACACCAGGGGGGGCCCGAAATCCATTGTGAGCCATCCAGATCTGCGCCCGAATTATTACCAATTCCGGACCCCCCCCTCCCATTAAAGGTAGAATGGGTGGGGGTGTCCGGAATCCAATGTAGGCCGTGGATTTATGCGCTCTTTTCTTAACCGTCCAGATCGGCGTAAACATAATCACCGATTCTGGATCCCCCCCCCTTCCATTAAAGGTAGACCCCGAGGGGGGGTCCGAAATGCTATGTGAGCCATTGATCTAATTGCCATGATCTGGGCCATTGGAAAGTGAAAGAAACATAGGTCGGGAGCGGAAAAAGTCATGTGTAGGAAACTTAGGATTAGTGCTTTCTTATGGGTTTTCCCAATTTGTTTTAGACACCACCAAGGGGACATCATTTCAACTATACTTAGGAAAGAAAGACTTGATGTAGAAATTTCTTCAAGTGGGTTTTATTTGAGCAAGGCATGCCAAGCAGTTAATCTACATTCTAACCTACTTTCACGAGACACATAACCCTGATTAAACTGTTGGGTTAAGATATTATTCTTCCTAGGGGCTATTTGACCAGGATTAGAAGGTCTGATCAGATGTATTCACTAGTTCTAACCTAGGAGCTATCTGACCAGGATTAGAAGGTCTGATCAGATGTATTCACTAGTTCTAACCTAGGGGCTATCTGACCAGGATTAGAAGGTCTGGTCAGATGTATTCAATAGTTCTAACCTAGGGACTATCTGACCAGGATTAGAAGGTCTAGTCAGATGCATTCACTAATCTATCAACATTGAAAATTTAAAAGAACTTGGTCATGCTTGAAAGGTATGACCAAGTCACTATTATTACATGGGGCTTTTGTTCCAATTCTTTTGCCCTCTTTCCTTTTTCTTTTATTTTTTCATTTCTTGCAAGATGAAAATCCATTTCCAATAAGAACACTAGATACAGACAATATCCATAATATCCCAGTCATGAGTTGATTCCCATAATCTATGGGGTGATAACAGGTTGGTGCATGGTTGATGCACTTGTTTATGGTACAGGTTGATTACTAGTTGAGGTACAGGTTGATGCATGGTTGATACATGGTTCAGGTTATTGGTATAGGTTGTTTGGTGTAGGTTTATTGGTACACGTTTACAACAATATATCTCACGGTGATAGTGTGACACTGGTTCCATCATTCTACTTATACATCAGGGTGGTTGGATGGGGCAAGGAAAGGTGGTTGTAGCCAGAGAAAATAGGGGATTGTAGCCTCCTTTTGGTTGTAGCTAGAGAATTGGGGAGTTGGATCTTCCCTCAGGTTGCAGCATGAGAAACTAGGGGGTTGCAGCCTCCTTCTAGTTGCAGCTAGAAAACAAAGGAAGTTGGTGCTTCCAATGAATGTAATTCTTCAAGACATATAAGAAAAAGCATTATGTGGTTTTCTCCCGCTTTGAGTTTCCACGTAAAAAGACTGGTGTACTGTGTATGTGTATTATTTCTCATTTTTTCATTGTTTATTTACTCTGCAATTATTGGATGATAATGCTACACTGATATAACACTTGCATTATAAGGTTAAATTTCTCTATTACTGATTCATCCCCCCTCTCAATAATCCAACACCAAATTCCCGGCTTTGTCAACACATGCCAAAGAGAATTGGCCTCCAATGCTTTGCTGAAGTGGAAGATGTTTCTGATCCCCCATATTCCCTTAATTTTTGGTTTGGCCAAGGATTCCCAGTTGCAAAGGTGTTGGCGATAATGATCAGAGCTGTCCGACTAGACAAAATTATAGGTCAATTTTTGAATCTTATCAATAACAATGGCAGGTATGGCTGCAAGGGCCATCCAATAAATAGGTTGTTTTTCTAAGACAACTTTAATGAGAGTGAATTGACCGCCTAAGGAGAGCCATCTAGTGCACCAATGTCCAATTTTTTTCTCGACTTTTTCTATGAGCCAGTTCCAGTCTGCAGGCTTATAGGAGTCAACTTTAATAATATATCCAGGATATTTAACAGAAAGATGAATAAAATTATAAGGGAATATTCCTTTTATTTTTTCCAATGCTTGTTCGTTCGTGCAGATTTGAATAGTGAAAGTCGATTTTGTCCAGTTAATTATCAAGCCCGTAGCACTACAACAAATCTTCAAAATTCCTTTAATTTCCCTCCATTGTTGTAGAGTGTCATTAGTCATGATAAGAACATCATCAAAGAATAGGAGGTGTAAAACCTTGATAATCCTGGACACTTTAATTCCAGTAATATTTCCTTCTTCTTGACCCTTTTTGAGAAGCAGACTCAAAGCTTCCATAACAAGAATGAATAAGAGTGGTGAGAGGGGGAATCCCTGCCTCAGTCCTCTACCACTACGGAAGAAAGAGGAAGATTCGTCATTAACCAGAACATAATATTTTTCACTTACCACACAGCTCATGATCCATTTGATCGTAGAGTAACTAAATTCTGATTGTGTCAGAATCAATCTAATAAAATCTCAGTCAATGCAGTCGAATGCCTTCTTGAGGTCTAGCTTTAGGATAAGATCCTTTGAGTTTTTAGTTTTTATGCTATGTAAGAACTCTCGGGCAGTGTCAATGGCATCTAGGATTTGACATCCCTTTAAGAAACCCAGTTGTTCACCTGAAAGTGTCCTCAAGAGAATGGTTTTTATCCTGGTAGCTATAATTTTTAAGATTAGTTTGTAGCACAGGTTGCAGAGTGCAATTGGTATGTAGTAACCAAAGGTGGTGGGGTTATTTTTTTTAGAAATAAGTGTCAAAAAAGTTGAGTTCATTTCTCCAGTCACCTTTCCACTGAGTCTGGTGTATTCCACTAGCTCCAAGAGGTCTGGTCCAACTAAATCAAAGAAATGTAGATAGAATTCTACAGCCCAGCCGTTGAGGCCTGGGCTTTTATCCTTGGAAAAAGTTTTTAAAGATTCCAAAATCTCTTGTAGCGAGCAAGGGTTTTCTAAGAGAAATGAATCATCCATTGTAATAGTTTGAGGAAAAAGTCTGGCCACTACGACTAGATCTTGTAAATTGACATGTGGCATCGCCTCATAGAAAGATTTAAAGTAGCTTGTTGTTGCATTCTTTATGGCTTGTTGTCCACTATGGAGAGTACCAGCTTCATCTACTATCTCCCAAATGTGTTTTTTGTTCCTGCAAGAGCTCGCAAAATGGTGGAAGTATTTAGTGTTAAGGTCATCACACTTTATATAGTTGGCTCTGCATAGTTTCCTCATAAGTGCTTCTTCTGCAAGTAGTAGTAGGTTCCTCTCCGATTATAGACAATTTAAGTTTTGATACTTATCCCTATTGTCCCTCGTGTGTGCATCTGCTATAAGGAAAGCCTATATCTCAAGCTCAAGGTCTCGGAGTCTTCGAATATTTTGTGTCCTGTGGGAAGTTTCCCAAAGTTTGATGCAGGCTTTAAGAAAATTTATCTTCCAGATAAGTTGTTGTTGGATACCTGGCTCAGTCAAGAATAGGGGATCTTTCCAGAAATCATTGACAATAATATTAAATTATGCTTCTAGTAGCCAACTCGAATTCAATTTACAGGGGTACACAATCTGAAGAGAAGACAAGTCAAATTGCAAGAGGATAGGGGCATGATCCGAAAGAAAGGGAAATTCCACCCAGGATTTTATCCTACCCTCCAAGGAGAAAAAAATTTCAATGATAAGAAATCGATCAAGTCTCTTAGAAATGGAATCTGAACCCGCATTTCCATTGCGCCAAGTAGGGACCAAAACATCTGGAGAATAGTCTACCAGATCATGTGCTAGGAACAGTGAATTAAAGTAGTCAGTCAGAGAGTCCAGTGTGGCAGAGCCCCCCACACTTCCCCCGTGTAATTTTATAAGTTCATATCACCTGCTATAAGTTCATAATCACCCGTTATAGTCAAATAGGCCCCGAGCTTCCACCTTGTCCCGGAATAGCTTTCTATCAGTGCATGGTCCATATAAATTGAGTAAGTTGATATGTTGATTGTTCCACCGGCTAGTACCTATCACTAGGATTCCACCATAGCATAGAAAGGGGGTTAAGTCAAACTTAGTAGGATCCCAAGAAACAACCAATCTCCTAGAGGTACCAAGAGAGTTTACAGAACATGTATTCCAGTTGGAGCAGAATTTGTTCAAGAATAATCTAACCTTTTTACTGTCTACCAAAGTTTCCTGTAAGAAAATGATGTCCAAAGAAGTTTTGGAAAGGAGCCTTTGGAAGGAGGTGAATTTTAGTGGGCCCTGCACCCCTCTGATATTGAGGGAGAGAAAGATCATGGCTTTGCTCTTTCTAGGGATTTCATGCCTCTAAGTGCCCCAATATCAGTATGTGGTAGAAACGAATTAGAAGAGAGTGTAGCAGATGTTCCCTCCTTTCGATGAGCACTTCTTTTTTTAATCGGAGAGTGTTCAAATCCTAGCCCTCTTGACTAGGTGTAGTATTTTTCATAGTTAATACCCCAAGATATCAGAGGATTCTGAGCCCACACTCGTAGCATGAGTTTTGAGTATCGATTTTCCCAGGAAGGTAGGGAGAGGTGTGGGGGATAAAACTTATTTATAGGATGGGATCAAAGAATCTGGTACTGTGCCAACTGTGCTGTCACCAGGCTCTGATTTTCTTAGACTTGGAATGCAAAAATCCTCCCCTTGTTCAGTTGACTTGGTACCGAGACTCTCGGTCTCCAAGGGAATATTTGATGAGATAAAAGTATGGGGGGGCTCCCGTGCTACCAGAGAACAAGAAAAAAATTTTGGGGTAACAGAAATAGGCAAGGGAGAGGTCTGTAGCCCGCCATGCGTGGAGGTAGTAAAAAGGATAACAGGTGATGAGGGTAAATCGGAGTCAAGAAAAGGGTGGGTCGATTTCCCTCCATGTGAGCAGGAAGCCTTAAGAGAAGGAAGTGCACCAGTGTGACCCCGAGGATCGTCTCCCCAAGGTATAAAAGTAGTGCTCGAAGTCAGGATGGTGGAGGTGTCCAAAAGTTCCTTTTCCCATGAAGATAACGAGAAAAAAAGAGATGGAAAAATGTTTTTGATTATACCAGTGATGGAGTCTGAGCTTGTTGTTTCACCAACCTCAAAAATGTCTGGAAAAGTAGCCTGTGAGTTCACATCCAGAAAGTCCATTCTGGTGGAGAGTTTAAGCATGGTTTCCTCCGACTGTTCGTCATCCAAAATACCAGTGCATAAATTTATCATATTTCACGTCTATCTGCACGGAGTGCATTTGAAGGGTATTCCTAGATAGTCAAGTTTTTGGCGTGTAAGGTGACCTCTCCAATCTATGTCAAGTGTTTCAAGCAGAACATCATGTATGTCTAACTCCACTAGTATCCTCACTACTTTCTTGTCTGGTCCAGCTAGTGACTTAGCATCCACACTGATGAAGCATCCAAGTGAGTTCCCAATGGCCTCAAGGGATTTTTCATTCCAAAGGTATAGTGGTAGGCCAGGTAGGAGGACCCACAGGTGTCGTAAACGAAAGTAATCCTGTGAAGGATCAAAAATCACACGCCAATGCTTCAGCATAATACTACCGCCATCCAGTGTCCAGAGGTGCTCCAAGATGATAGTGGAGTCCTTAGGAGACTTAAACTGGAAGCAGAGCCATCCTCTCACAAGTTGAGTGAAATTCGGGACATAACCCAGCAAAGGCCACGAGGTTCTTTTCACCCACTCTTCCAAGTCTGTGGTACAAAGATGCTTGTAGGAAATCCTACCCACGAGGATGCATAGTTCCATGGAAACTAAATCTTCCAAACCAATATCGACTCCAAGAACCAATTTCTTTTTTGTTTTCTTTGAGTACCACGGTCGAAGTATTTTTTTCTTACCCCCAAAAGAATGGGCACTGGTCGTGCGTTTAAACCCCGAGTTTCCAACTGGTCCTTGGGTGGCAGAGAAAGTTTGATCCCCTCGTAGATTGGAGGATGGGTATTTCGGGAAGAGTCTAGGTCGTATATTAGGGAGAGGATCCCTGGAAGTAGTGGTCGAGCAATTTTGTGGGTAGTTCCACGAGGAGGGTAGCTCAGGTTGTTCTTTAGTCGAGGGAAAACTTCGGTCTTCCTGGAGATTAGCAACATTAGAAGTAGGGTAGGTGATGGTGATAACTGAAGGAGTGGGGGTGGCGGGGGAGATGGTAGAAGGGAATTGACATGAGGTATGAACAATATAGGAAGTAGTGACGAGTGAAGAAGTGTGGAGGGAGGAGAAACTGGAGGTGGTAGGCAGACATGAGGCTCCAATTAATGGTTGTATTAAATTTTCCACCTTTATTTTACTTGTGACAGAGCATCGACAGGGTGCACATGGGAATTAGATGTTAATTTGTATGGTTAGTGAAGATATTTTGTTGTATATTGTGTTAATAGAAACAATTTTTTGGGTTAGTTTAACTAACGACAACAAGAGTTGTTAACTTGTCCAATTTTAAGGATCATATGTTCCCCATTGGAATCATAGTAAGAGGCATTGACTCATTGAATGATTGCATGGAATAATAAAATGAATAGGGATCAATGTGTCATTAAAATTATGATATATTTGATAATTAATAATTCTGAATAGAATTTTTAAATTATTTGAATCATATAGCTTTATATATATCTAGATTTCGATAATCCTAATTCTTATGAAAATGGGATTATTCATTCTTCCATGCACTCTTAGGATATATAGCTTAGTATGCAGGTTTCATATATGTCTATTATTTTTTTCTATTATATAGTAATATAGATATTTTTCATTATAATTTTCAGATTTTAATGTTTATTGTTGTTATTACTAGCATACCCCTAAAGTGGGGAAAGGGAACGTTGAAAAAAGATGTAAAGTTATTGCACTTACATCCAATTGTTCGTGGACTAAGATGTCATGAAGTGGGGGTACTGCACCTATCCATGACTATGTGTGGGTTAAGAGGTGGAAATCAAGGGGGTTAATGTGCCTTTTTTCAAGTGCTTGCAAGTTATGAGGTCATGGGTGTGAGGTATTGTTTTGGTGCTGGCAGTGAGAGAGGGTGCAAAGAGGTGTAATTTGAAGAGAGTGATTAGTCCTCCACGGACACCTTGTTCATTTCCAGCAGTGTGTCTTGTGGATCTTGAAGTGCATGTGGCTTTACTATACATAAAGCTTAAATCCTAACTCTATCCAATGCAACCATAAACATTAGAAAGGTTGAACAACAAGGGATAACATTCACAATAATATCCCATGTCTAATCATTAGTAGGATTGCGAATATCACTTCCTTCCTATTTGAACATTTTTCAAAAACAAAGGACAATGCTTACGTGGCACTGAGATATTACCCTCCTTATTTGACCATTTTGCAAAAATGAAGGACAACGCTAACGTCACATTGATAAAGAAATAAGAATCAAGTGTAGATGTTTTCTCAATTTGACACATTTTACCTCTTCTTGTGTCAATAAACTTCTTCCATATAAATTTTGCATGACTACACTATGTATGTGAATGCACTCCATAAACTTCTTCCATATAACTTTTGCATGACTACATACTTTGTATGTGAATGCACTCCATGACTATACACTCTGTACACCATGTTCAAGTACTCTAGATGTGTGGAATCCTCTTGTTTCTTATAATTATTTTGATGATGTCCATTTACAACCCACTTCATAATATATTTAAAGCATGTTATTATCATATATGCTAATAAAAGAAACTATTAGAAAAAACAAGTGTTTATCTTAATGCTATACCATGATGTTATGGGTGTTTTGAAAAAAAAGTAAACAAACAATTTTCATTATAAAAAATATCTCTTTTATCCTTTCTCTTAGAAATTCCTATGTACACACACTAAATCACAATTTCAAAATATTGGCTATAATATAAACCTTCCTAATTTTTTATTATCCAGGTGGCTATTGGTGGCCACCCACCTGTTCCAAATTCCAATTGGATCATCTGGAGAATTTTTAGTTCAACATGTTTCTCTGTAATGAAGACATTTATTTGTAATTGTGGGTTCTGCACTTACGAGGCTCTCCTGAAGCCCTACATAGCATCCAGGTGGATATTGGTGGCCACCCACCTATTCCAACTGGATTATTTTGGAATTTTTCATGGCAGTACATCTTTATGTACTTCCAGGGTCGTTTTGGGGCTCTAAACAGTGTTTTCTTGGCTTGCCACAGTCAAAATGTAAACGGAGTCAGATTTTGATGGCATAATGCGTATTTCTCGAAAATACCTTTCCAACAAGCTATCACAGGCCTAAAATAGAGATCATATGCAAATGTTACGAATGTTACGACCCCAGTAAGTTAATGTACTAACTTACCCCAATGCGGCCCATGTGACTTTTGGTGCTCCATCTCCGAGGGTTAGGTTTTTGGATGTCTAGGATTTTGGCATTCATGTTTATGATAAAAAGGCCTTCAGAGCCTCATTGTAATCATCTTCTTGTGAATGAGTGTAGCTCTCACATATCTTCTCAGAGATAAAATTGCCACCATTCTAGCGAGTCTTGCACTCTGTATTTTTACCTTCTTTGTACATTTCTTTCAGTAATAGAAATCAAGTATTGTTGTATTTATCTGTTTCTGGAAATTTCTATGTGTATTTCATTGTAATATCTCTTCTTTCATTTCATTCCAAAAAAAATATGGATCAGTGGTATCAGAGCAGGTTGTTCTTGATCGTTTTTCAGTGCATGTCCTCGATGAGGTCCGATTATAGCCAGTTGAGTCTCAAGCTTGTCTCTCTTGAGGAAAATCATGCACACCCAAGAAACCCTCGATGGTGGTAGAAAAGAAAAATGACAGAGCAAAATATTTTATTAACCCGTTGTTGAGAAAAAATCGCACGTGACAAAGGGACGAAATGATGGAGAATTTTTCTAACATCCTTCAACGCCTGTTGATAACAACATGAGAATCTTCATCAAGTGACCACTTGGGAGGAACCTTTCCCTTCAAGGTACAAGTTAATTTTGATATTCCCATATTTGAAGGTCAGATAGATGCAGATGCCTTACAAAAATGGTTAAAATTGCTCGAGGATTATTTCTTTGTTCATAATTTTTTCGGCAAGGAAAAAACACCTTCGCACTCCTCAAGGCTCTCCCCCATGTCAAACATTGGTGGAAAACTTACTGGGAGCAAAGTTACATAGAGGTATCTGGAATATATGGAGTCGAGCCCACTTGGGATTTTTTTGTGGATGCGGTCAAGGAACAATACTACCTTGTTGATAATTATGAAGACCAATACATGAGATGGACCACACTGTGGCAAGAGAAGAGCCAAATAGTGTCGGAGTTCAAAAATAGTTTCCATACCTTGCGCACCAAGATGGGTATCAAAGAATCCAAGTGACATCTGGTTCTAAAATACCGTGAGGCTCTGCATAGGTACATTCAAACCGAAATGGATTTTCTAAACATCTCATCATTGGGAGTTGCCTATCGATATGTTGTCAAAATCGAGCAGAAATTCAGGCACCAGAACAAATAGGAGTTCGGGTCTGCAAATCCGCAATAACCAAAGCATGGTAAAGATGGCCCTAACCAACAACCTCCCAACAACCGGTCCAAGACACAGGAAAATAAGGTTAAAGGAAAGACGAAGAATGACATTGGAAGTGGTGTGACTTCCACAAAATCCCCTGGCAGAACACCGATATTGAATGTCACTTGTGTTGGTCCCCGGTTTTGATCGTGTTCTTTGCCTATATTATATACCACAGACCTCCATTTATATGCCAATACCACCCTTTTGGCCTCGTTTTGACATAATTAACATCTCCCTACCATTTAATGGGGTTACCTAAGGTATATTTGCATTTCAAGCTATTTTTATGCACTTTAATGCTTTAAATTGGTATTGGAATTAATATCGCTTGGGTTAGGTACCACTGCTATTCTTGGAAGAGGATGCTGGTACCAGGTACCAACTCGTACCCGCGAAGATACCAATGGAGCCGCTCAGGATCTGTGCGTTATGGTTCGAATGGAAGACAGAGAACTTGCATGACAGCTGGAGTCATCGCCACAGGATGCTCAAAGACATAATGATAAACCTGGATCGATTATTCTTCATCGTTCACACTTCGTGACACTACGTGTCACGAAGATGTGAAATACGTTTTTAACTTGATTCCACGACTATTCTTGGATCGGGGATCCGTTTGTTTTGATGCATCTTTGTTTTCGACTATTATGAACAATAAGATTTCTATAAAAACCCGGGATCGCTCCTGAGAACGGGTTGTTATTATTATTGTTGCTGGATTATGTGATGCCGTGAACCTATATTTTGAATACAGACTGCTGTTACGTTATATTATTCGACTGATATGTGATTTGAGTATTTCTTTCCTGAGTTGATGAAGCACGAAGTTTATACAGTGATTGTATAGAATGTTATAGTCGGCTCTGGTCATTACTAACAGCGTTTGTGCCGTTTGGTTGGGCCCGCCAAACCGGTGCAAGTCGCTGCCTTATTTTGCAATAGATTTAGTTTTTTGTTGTCATAGACTTAGTTCATTTTAATGCTTTAGAACCTGCATATGAGGTAGCTTAACACTCATAGATTTAGTTGTTTTAGCATATTAGCATTTGTTTACCTGAATGGTATATCTGCAGCTCGTAGTGTGTAATCGATTTAATTGTTTCAAAGTGTGTTTATTTATTCCTCAACGGAATCATTTTCCACAGACTGTTATCTTTTACGTTGGTGAATATTAAACGCAGGACTGATGCCTGTAGGGTTTAGAATATGCATGTGGTTGTTTGGCTTTTCATTTTCAATTCGAACATAACTCAGGATTAGCATGCACTTTGCTTTGTTAGACAATAGTTACCTTGCTTGCGTAGAACAGTAGATTATGGTTAGATCAAGGGGAGCTCCTGGTACCAGTAGATAGGATAGTACTCTGTTTTCCTGTAGACAGAATTAGATTTATTTTTTAGGTGCTCAGAATGGATGCATTTTCGAAAATACTCTTTGTGTCATGACTTAAACAGAAATGATGATGGTAGATGATCGGACATAGAGGTAAAATAATTTTGCGTAACCATACTTTTGAATAGAAATAGCAGCACCAACATTTGAGCACAAGACTGTTTTTCTGTTGATGACTTAAATAGGAAATGCTCAGTTTCAAGTTAGTCATTAAGATTCAAGTTCTCATCATAAGTGTGTGTTTTCTTCTTAGGATAGCATTCAGATAGAGACTAGACGCTTACCTGCACATACTGTGTATCAGCTCAAAGTTTACCAACCCTAGCTTGACAATTTAGTGTTTCAGGTCATTCAAAGCTTCAATTTAGCAGCCTGACATTTTTGGCGTCGTTGCCAGGGAGCTGTTTAAAAGGTAAGAAGATAGTTGTTTTGATTAGTTTTGGAATGCACTTAGCTTGGTTTGGTGTGTTAGCAGGTTGATAGTAAGAGCAGTTGTGGAAACAAAAAGGGTGAAAACCAACATATCAGTTATCACAGGTATTCTGAAACTCAATCTTAGTTTCTTTCTTTTCATTTTTTTTAATATGATTTCATGAGAAATAGAGATCCTAGAGGTAGATTTAGGAAAAATATAAAACCACAAAAAGAAGAAGAAACCTCCACCCAAAGAGCGATAGAAACTGAGACTGAAATTCTGGCTGAGGAAACT
>SNQJ01S0229399.1:0-14360 GCA_010110895.2 Picea sitchensis
ATTTTTAAGTACAGAATTTATTAATGAAATCTTGTCGTAAAATGTTGGAAGTTTCAAATCAAAGTAGACATTACATTCCACTAACTTATTTCCAAATTATCCTTTATGATCTTCTAGGTCACAACAAGGCGCGAGAATAGAGCATACTCAGGAACCTGGTGACTCTAAATTTTTGAAATCTGAAACTTTGAAAATCATTTTAAGAACATTTTACCTCTTATGCGGACCTCGATTTCTTAGCTCCTGAAACTCCACTTGTTTTCCTCCTTGATGTGTGTCCCTTTTTCCTGTAGATATTCCTGCCAATGATTAGTAAATGAGGTGGCTCTTACTGCACCACCAAATGANGAAATTTTATGAAAACAAACATAAAGAAAAAACTAAAAACAATCATGTAGAACCGTCTCATGCTTACCGAGATCCTGTTGTCACCAAGTTGTCCTTTCTTCATGATTTATATCCCTTTATTTGCATCAATAAAACTAAAGAAAACATATTGAATTAAATTCCTAATGCCTAATCCCTTAGCACCATCCCCGACAACGACGCCTAAAATGTAGAGCAATTCAATTGCTTAAATTGCTTTCATTTAATTATCAAACAAGGATGCTCATAAGCTTGTGATGATGCCAACAAAATATATGCAGGAGTAGGCATCTAACTCTAATCTAAGAAAATTCAATCAAATCCTAACTCTTTCATTCTACTTAATAAGACTTAGTTGTTGTAGGCAAGAAAACACTATCTCCCTTACATGAGGTCCTCTCGTGATGTTTCACAAAACCAATCAACAATCAATATCATCAAGTAAACACTCATGCATTTAAAATAAATACACTTAAAAAGGCTTTTTTTTGTAGGAATGAAAACACTATCTCCCTTACATGAGGTCCTCTCGTGATGTTTCACAAAACCTATCAACAATCAAGATCATCAAATAATTCTAATAAAAACAATAAAGCATATAAACCTATTCAAAGCATTAGAACAAGAAGAAAATGCTACTATGATCTATTTGGAGTAAACTCAATTCTCCCAAGAACAAAGTAACACATAAACTAAAGCATTCTAAATCTAAACTAGAGAATGGAAACTGATGTGAAAAGAAAGCTTGATTCTTATTCCATCATAAGTTGGACACAATGCTCCAGGAGTCCTCCTCTTGAAATGGAGGAGGCACTCTTATTTATACAAAAAATTAAGATAAATTAGATCCACAAATCTCTCATAGATCCACAAATGTCTCATTTGGTTACAACCATGTGCTCACACCTATCAAGTGATATCTCTACAAATCCTCTCACAAATATCTCTTTCATGATTAATCTCCATCCAAGATACTTGAGTAATTCTCCAAATCTTCATCAAATCTTCAAGGGGTTGAAGAGGAAATTCGAATTTGAGGCTTGATGGCCAAGTTTGAATTGGTTGGAGTCTTCAAATACACCTGTAAACATCATGAAACTCATCCCACTTTCATATATAAGTGTAAACATGTCATTTTTCCAATATTTAGTCATAAATTCACTCAAAAACACCAAAATAGATGCATTGGAAAATAATATGTCTAAACCCCATGTAATCATGAAAATGGTTTAATGTAAGGGTATGGGAAAGAGGAATATGGTTAAAAGTGAAGTGAAAGTGAAGTGAAAATATGGTACCTTGGAGACCCAACACTCACTCACTCATAGAGCATCCATTCCTTATATAGTTCGTGGAAGGAAAGTTCTCAGAGTTACAAAGATAAAAAATATAAGGAGATGGAGTATGGAATTCAATCTACAAATGAAAATGCCATGTCAATATCCCATATTGAAGTTGCACATGGATTTCAAATGTTAGATTTCATCTTCATACATGATTGATGATAGAGATTCAAATTCCAATTCAAAAATATCAAGGAGGCAACCTTAAAAGATCAATAAACCCTACTCTTTTTTGAGTGAGCCCAAAGTCTGGATAGTGTATATTTAGTATAGTTCAAGTTTACTAAGTACCCATAGCAAGAAATATACTATGAATGGTTTTTCTCATTTAAAATTCAAATGAATCATTGTTATTTCCAAAGAAACAAATTTGCACATTACACTATGTCTCGAACATACAATAAAAATATAGTATTTTGAAAAGTTCCAAATTGCTCTCATATCTCCAAATTCATTATGAAAGAGGCATGTTGAATCCAAGAACAACCTATATCCAAGAAAGCAATATGCATACAACCATAGTTTTGATGAAAAATGAACAGAGTAACAAGAAACAAGGATTGGGATACAAAATAAAGTATAGATTTGTCTAGCACCCATGTGTTGATTTCAAATGGAAACTTAGACATGCATAGCAGCCCTGTGGCTGTTGTGCATGTCAAATTGGCATGCACAACATCCCTGTGGCTTATGTGCATGCCAATGGTCATTGTTGTGCATGCCAAATTGGCATGCACAACAACCACAAAGTTGTTGTGCATGCCAATTTCTCGAAGCCGAAACCCTTGGGATGATTCTAGACAGTTTGAGTTTGTCAAAGATTTTAAGTATTGATAGAGCCAAATTTAGCGTAAACAATGTAATTTTGAGTTTGCAAAACTCAAAGCATAGCACCCTAAGATGATTGAATAAAAGTGATTGATTCTATTGAAGAGTCTAAATATTTTCAGAACCCAAGTTAACATCAAGCTAAGGTAAAAAGTATAAGTTTCAACAATCTAATTTTTGGTATACTGGAGAAATGTTGAATTGTTGAAAAATCTCAAGAAGCACAAAAAGGAAGAATTGCATGGAGAAATGTAAAAATAAATCAAAGACCAAGGAAAACCCCAACACCACAATTGAGGATAAAGGAATGAGTTAATCTCAGAGATAGAATAATAATAGGCACAAGATTCTTACTTATATTATCAAAAGAATAAGTAGAGTGGGGTAGACCCCAAGTAAAAAGACAACATCTAGAAAAGAAGATTAATCAAATACTAAGATGGTAGCTAGCTTTAATATAATGGAACCTACAAACCCTTCTAAATTGTATGCCAATCCTAAAGTGAATGACGCATTCCAAAAATCTAATTGGTTGGAATACTTGAGCATTCCTTATTATTTTTTACAGTCTCTAAGAGAAATGAGTTCTAAAGTGTAGGTAGGAAAGGTGGATGCATTATCCCATCATGGGATTATCAAGCTAATTGTACATGATACATTGGATGGAAAAAGTTGCAAAATCACCCAGGATAAGTTATTAACCATTATAAAAGAAGAATTATTGTCCCTGCAAGCTAATCTGATCGAAGAGGTAGCCTAATAGAATCTAGGAAGACTACAAATATTGGAGGCAAGGCATGTATGAGAAAAAGAGGAGAACACACAAGAAGACAAACATAAAGGAGGAAGAAAAATAAGTGTCTACTAGAAAATAGGAGAATGAAAGGGACGTTTCTACTAGTTTGGTCCATATGGGTACACCATATAGAAGTCCCCTCAAAATTACTATAGGCAACCCATAGGGAGGGAAACAAAGTAGAGCCAAAAGGGAAAGGAATATGTCCCAAGTAACAAACAAGTTGTCTATTATTGAGCACACACCTACCATAGACATTGAGGAGGACATACATTCTATCCCAACAAAGGATTTGGGATAATCCCATGGGGAACTCATGCTAAGAAGAATAAGCCTAGCATAAAGTACTCTATTGTCCAATTAGAAGAAGCTAGGGAAACATCCATAAGGTGGAAGATAGTGGCAGAAGACAAAAGGAATTTAGAAATTACAACTATGGTAAACTCCAACCACAACTGGGAAGCATATTTTGGACTTATAGGAAAATTTATAAATCTTTAAAATGTAACATTTGGAGGATAGGAAACAACTAGAGAATGAGAACGAAGATTTAAAAACAACATTGGAAAAACAAAGAAGGGAGGTTGAAGATAAAGAGAAGAAAATTGAGGAACTAGAAGAAATTTCCTATAAGACCATTGAATTGGAAAAGGAAATGCTCTCTTGAAGGCCTCCTACAAGAACATACACCTTTTTTTACAAAGAGCAAAGGCTCAAGCATCAACTAGGACAAATTTCCAAGAGCCTCCCTCATGAGTTGGACACTCAAAAAGAGTTCACATAGGCATATCAATGATGCAATGAAGAAGATAAAAATAATCTCTATGATTTCTATCTCCACAATTTTGTGTTTCCTCACCCTTGCAAATGGTCCCCTAATCCCTATGTGGGGGGTATCCAAATCAGGGAATTTTTCTCCTAGGTAAAAAATGAGGAGAAAAGGGTTGTCAAGGAACAAAGATAAAAGAATAAATAGTTGAATAACACCCTTTAGGTGATGTCTAAAACCACTAAGCCTGAATAAATACTCAAAAACCATGAAAGGTTGAATTCTAACATAGATTTAGTGAACATGCTTGAGGAAAAGTCGAAGGGAGAAATTACACATTGTGAAGTCATTGTGAAGAACTCAAAAGATAAATCGGTGAAGCTTTTCCAAAACAAGTGGGAGGAGATTCCACTTACCTTGAGAAATATGGAGCCTCACTTTCCATCTAATTTGAAAGTTCATTTCTTCAAGGTCGACTTATACATTGATACCCTCAAGATAATGAAGCTTAATTGGATAGGACTTACATTCAAATATCCATTACTCCTCCATCAATCCATTCCCTCCAGGTAGTCTATGATGGATATGGATGAAGAAGAAGAGAAAAATAGATGGGGTGACATAGATCTAAGGGTAGGATATCATAGAAGGGATCGATATACACAAATTGTAGCTTATGACTTCAGGTAGATAACATATAAGGATCAACAATCAGAGTAGGAGGATTGAGTAAGGAAAGGATCAAATTTTGAGGGACTGTTTTGTTGCACATGGGCATGCAAAACCTCTAGCTAGGGGGTAATGATGGGCCTCTATATTTTATTTTATTTATCCCATTCTATATAAACATTTAATATTTTCCCCCACAACTAGACCTTCATATGAAACATTTGTGTATTTTAATGATCATTGAGGTTACTGTGACATTTGCTTGTCATTCTATGCTTAATTTTCTTAATTACTAAGTATGAATGCAATGAGCATTGATATTGAACCCCAATCGATTATATGGTTTAAAAAACCCCAAATGATTATATAGTTTAAAAAGAGTCTAGTCTATTATTTATTTTCGTTTTCCTTTACTATTCAGATCTAAATTTGGCTCCATTGGTGCAAGATTTAGCACCATCCAGTGGACAAAATGAAATCAATTTGGGGTGCTAAATCCGATGCTAATGGTGCCCAATTTAGAGCCGAATAGTAAAGGAAAATGAAATTCTTTATTCAGATAACACAAAATTTGGATAACACAGAATTAAAAAAATAATAGAGCCCACGCACCCAAAATGAAAACGAAAATAATAGAGCACGAAATTTGGATAACATGAAATTAAAAAAATAAGCACCCAAAATGAAAATGAAAATAATAGAGCCCACACACGCAAAAGCAAGATTATGTTCATTCATAATACTCCAGTCATAATTTTAGATCCCGTGTGCACCCTTCTTGATACTCTAGTCACAATTTTAGATACCCCGCACAACCAAAAGCAAGGGTTTGTGCATTCTCGAATCTCATACCCAAAACAACCACCTAGAGAAAATGAATGGTCAAGCGTGGGAAGATCCTCACCTGCAGAGAAAAAGGAATTTGATCGACGCAAAGGAATAGTAAGAAGGTAGGGGAAAGTGTGGGAACATCCTCACCCGCAGAGACAGAGGCAGTTGATTGATGCAAAGGAACAATAAGAAATCGCGTTGATGATATATATCTACCCACATATGATGAACAATAACGAATAGTATTAAAGCACTAACCACAGATGATCTAGATCCACTTGATCTCGTTGACACGTAACCAATTAAAGGATCTATAATACCACCCACTGTTTCAACACATACAGAGAAAATAGAGGGATTTTCCATAGTCTGGAGGAAAACAATTCACCCTAGGACGTCAAAAAATGTCAAGCAACAGAGGGAAACGAGAAAAGGGATCTGATTCTTCCCATACTGAGGTATTTCATACTCAATTTCTATATTTTTTCATGTTTCCATTTCTTGTTTGAATTGTGTTTTTTAGTTTTTTATTTCAAAATTATAACAAAAGAAATTTCCTCTATATATATATAGGGTTTATTGTTTTTATTTTTAAATTTAAAATAAGAAATTTATCGTACATATATAGGGACATGACCTAGAGAAACTGAAAGAGGAAATGGATTCTATATTGGGGGTAGAAGTAGTGAAGAAACTAGAAGGTATGGACTTGTCCATGCTTGCCAAATATGTGGAAGAACGATTTACTAAAGGCACTGAAACAATCCAACCAAACCAACCCTATCAAAGAGAATCGATTGATTCCCCATCAATTCTTGGATCGCGCAAAATATCAAGGAGAAATTCAATCTCAATAACCTCTAAGAATGTGGAAAAGGGAGTAGAGACATCCAATGTACTAGCCACTCCTGGGTCACAGATTTCTTCCACCACCAGTACATGTTATGCATCTTGCATTGGTACATACAAAAGCAAGGTAGAATATGATGTTGTTTCTGGGAATATTAGAATGACAGATGGTGGGAAATTGTTCATGCATAGGTTGAAGGAATCACACCTTCAACACTTCAAAGAGAATCTACAAATTCCATTCTCGAAGATACCCTTGCACATTCAAAAAGAAGTCATCAATGACATGGAGACTGAATTTGGGACAGGTTGGTCAGTAAAGAAGATAAAAAAACAAATGACTCAAAGTTACAAGATATTTCATTGCAACCAAACGAAAAAAGATAAAAGTAATTCCTCTCGAGCTAAGGAACAAAAGAAGGACAATCGATGTAACTATGAAAGTATGGAAAGAGCTCGTGAAATCATATGATAGAGCGGATGCATAGAGGAAGTCTGGTGAGGAGAGCATACATGTATTTGAATTTTTGACACTAGAATATTTCAAATTCATTAAACTATTTTTATATTTTATTGATGCATAATCTAAATTGAATTAGCTTATGTTTCAGGACAAGGCCTCGAAGGCTAGGATTTCCAAATTTCGTGCCACACATCATAGTGGCCAAACATGATTAGAAGCCTCAATATGCAAGTTTGTAAGTCCTGGGAATATCTGAAATGATATTTTTTTTTTTAAATTGTACAAAAAAAGAAATGATTGCATATTAATTACTTTAACTAGTCTATTTTCCATGTTTTGACAGGAGCAATAATAGGGCCATTATCCATCACAATACAAATTCAAGATGATACAGGGAAAAAGTGGTTTGACTTTGTTATCTGGATGGAGAATGAGGTATCATTAGTTGACTTTCAATAACTTAGTTGGATATTGTTATGTTAATATGTCAATTTTTATTTCTTGTGTTGAGTTGTTTATTTATGTGTAGCTTGAGTCATAAGTCTCTATCGCAACTATACAAAAAAAATCGGCCCCTTTTCTCTCTTTCTCTTATAGAGTCTTAGAAGAATGGCATGGTCAAATAAAATAAACGTTTGTATTGATCCTTGTTTCCCTTCATGAGCATATTGCTCCTAATGGGGTTGGAATGGCTTGATAATAACAAGGACTAGAGTCGTCTAACTCAAATACCCTATGATATTCTCACATTCATCCTTCTTATTTGTTGGTGGGGTAAAGATAGAATGTATCTCTCCATTTTAAGCAAATGGTGTATTTTGGAGTGGATCTCATCCATACGCCTTTAGGTATTTTATCAATAATTGGTAGCTCAGATGGGCCTTGTTCATATTTTCCCATATCGTTGATGTCCTTGAAACCCATGGTTTGGATCATGGGAAATACCTGTTGTTAGGTTTAGTTTTCTCTTGTCTTAGAAAAAACATATTCATCCTCATCATTATCATGTACCTCATCATGATTTAACCCCTTCTCCTCATCTAAAAGGAGGCATGTTTCCAATTACACCATTCCTCGGATTGACGAAACGTTGGTTTTGTTGGACTCCTAGCACCAGATTTCAGCTAGGGGGACCCCTCTCCTTTCATTTCGTCACCCATAAAAGTTCTTGTTAGAGGATATCTGGAACTAGGGTTTATCTCAGTGAGGCACAATGTAAATCTGACAGAGGGGGTCAACTTTAAAATCCCATGTGTCAGGTGATTGTGGGCACCGTGATCGTGTGGGCATTGGTCATAAACACCTTCCAGAGCTTACGAAACCCAGTTACGTCGTCTGATTGTGATTTTGTGCCCACGGACCAAATTGTCATTGTGTCCCTAGATGGATTTAGCATGCGAGTTGCAACTCACCATAGCAACCAATCATGCCTCGGATTGATGAAACGCCAGTTCTGTTGGACTCCTAGCACTGGATTCCAACTAGGGGACCCCTCTTCTATGATTCTGTCTCCCAGAAAAGTGTTTGTTAGAGGATATTCGGAATTGGGTTTAGCTCAGTGAGGCATAATGAAAATTTGGCATAGGGGGTCAAATTTCAAAGCCCCCGTGTCTGGCGATTATGGGAACTGTGGTCATTTAGGCATTGGTCATACACACCTTCTAGAGCTTATGGAACTCAGTTACGTCGCCTGGTTGTGATTTTCTACCCCCAGACCAAATTCTCATTGTGTCCCTGGATGACTTAAGGAGGCGAGTTGCAACTCGCCATAGTGCCCAAACCATGCATCGGATCAATGAAATTCCATTTCTGTTGGACTCCTGGCACCAGATTCCAGCTAGGGGGACCTCTCTCCTATGATTTTGTTGCCCAGAAAAGTGTTTGTTAGAGGATCTTCGGAACTAGGGTTTATATCAGTGAGGCACAATGAAAATCCGACACAAGGGGTCAACTTTCAAAGCCACTGTGCCAGGCGATTGTGGGCACCATTTTCATGTTGGTGTTTTCATACACACCTTCTGGAGCTTAAGGAACTTAGTTACGTCACTCGGTTGTGATTTTGTGCCCCCAAACCAAATTGTCATTGTATCACTGAATGTCTTCAGGAGGTGAGTTACAACTCACCATAGCACCCAATCCATGCCTTGGATCGACGAAACGTTGGTTCTGTTGGAATCCTGGCACTGGATTTCAGCTAGGGGGACCCCTCTCCTCTAATTTCGTTGCCCGGAAAAGTTCTTGTTATAGGATCTATGGAACTAGGTTTTAGCTTAGTGAGGCACAATGTAAATCCGACATAGGGGTTCAACTTTCAAATCCCCTATTTCGAGCGATTTTGGGCACCATTTTTGTCTGGTCATTGGTCATACAAACCTTCTGGAGCTTACATAACTCAGTAACGTCGCCCAATTGGGATTTTGTGCCCCCGAACCAAATTGCCATTGTGTCCTTGAATGGCTTCAGTAGGCTAGTTGCAACTCACCATAGCACCCAAACCATGCCTTGGATCGACGAAAATTCAGTTCTGTTGGACTCTTGGCACCAGATTCTAGATAGGGGGACCCCTCTCCTGTGATTTCGTCTCCCATAAATTTTTTTGTTAGAGGATATCCAGAACTAGGTTTTAGCTCAGTGAGGCACAATGCAAATCCGGTACAGGGGATCAACTTTCAAAGCCCCTGTGTCAGGCGATTCTGGGCACCATGGTCATGTGGACGTTGATCATACACACCTTCTGAAGTGTTATCGCTCTATGATTTCTAGAGGTTGTAGAAGAAATTTCAAAGGTAACCAGAAAACCACTTTGGAAGCTGCGATCTAGCCCTTCCAGCTTCAGAGAGGGATCTCTCTGTAAAATTTAGATTTGTTTGGATTAAAATATTAGGCTAGTTATGATAGTTCAAGGTTTGCTTGTTTGATTTGACTTGTTTGTTTGATTAAATTCTTAAATTACCATTGGGCTATGGAGTTTTTCTCTTAAAATAGGGATCTGTTTTAGTTTTTATAAAGTTTCTTCACATGGCAAGGTATTTAAACTAATTAGATCTTGTAAATTTGGGTGAAGTGAATAGGAAGAAGTGAAAGAAATTCCATTAAGTAAAATAGCAATTGAGAATTCATTTACTTAATTTCAATTGAAAACATTAAATTATTCAAATCCATAAGTAGAGTATATTAATATAAATTTAGTTCTTCAACCTTCTCTTGAATAATTCAGATTAGAAACACATAGGAATGATAAACAGAGAAAGTAAAACATAAACATAGATAGATTCACTTCACCAATAATTTGACACAAGAATCATGTGAAAGAGCCTTCTTTATTACTGATCAATCCCCTTGAATCATACAATAGCCTTCTTGGATGAAAAAATCAACCCCTCATACTTCAAAATGAGAAGTATTTATAAATTTATTTACAAAATATCATGTCATAACTGATCATGATATATTTTAGGAATATCTAAACTAACTCTATCTCTAATCACAAAAATATAGGATTGTTTAAATCTGCTTGGATTTCTGGCACTCTTTTGATGGAAGTTGTTGATGATATTTCCTTTGACTCATGCTACATTGTTGGTCCTTTCTACTAAAAAGTAGAACACATATTTACTCAAGTAACTCGCACAATGTGTCCCACTTGTTTTCACTTGGTATTGACAATTTAAGTATTTTCCTTTAAATTTCATCCACCTCTTTGTATTTTTCAAAAGTAGGCTTCATGATGAAAATGTGTTTGATATCGTGATGAATTCTCAAGTCAAACTCCAGTGTTTCCAGGAATTCTTTCCCAGTGATGCTTCCTTGTATTCATGCGAATTTTGAATTATCCTTTTCCACTATCGTTAACTTCTGGTTATAATCAGAAAAGGTAATTAACTTTTCATTTAGCACTAATAAACCAGGTAGCCCTTTCTTGTTTAGCACCTCAAATTTGTTGAAGAACCTCTGCACACCTATTTCCATAACCTTACATTTTTGTTCCAACTACAACATGAGGCTTTTCTTAGTTAGAACTTTTTTTTTTTCCAAGATAGTTTTAGTTCTGTCCTCTATCTCTATCTCCTCTAACTCCTATTTGTTTCTAGAATTTAAAAACCTGATGAGATCTGTGGCTTTTGCTAGCTTTCCCCCCAATTCTTCCTTAATTATTTCAATGGCTCCTCTAGATTTCTGAATTAACTAATGCTGCTCAAAGATAATCTGTATAGAGGGCCAAATTTCTATCATGGATTTATTGATGTCTATCCATATATTTTCCTTATCTTGGGCTAAGGTATTAGCCATGGCTGTATCTTTTCCTAACTGTTGTAGTCGTTGACTAAGCCTCTGATATTTCTATACTTCAGCCTGATTAGAAGTATCGATCCTTGTTTTATGTTAATGTATTGACTTTACTTTCTTCTGTAACCTTTTGATTTCTACTCCTTGTATGGACATGTCCTCCATATCTTTCACCAATTTATGTGAGGCATCTGAAGTTTGTGTTGGGGTTGATGTTGATGTAGAAACTTATGTTGTTCTTATATTTGTAAGAGGCACTGCATCTAGTGGAACTATGGCTAACTATGAATTATGATCTTTTTCCTTGATCAACTTATCCATTTATGATTCCATTTCCGTAATCTATGCATTTTTCTCCAGAATCAACTTGATCATTTCTTCTTTTTGGCTCTCTATCTCAGCCACCTCTTTAGTCTGTGAATCCTCTGTTGCTGGTCATTTTAACTATTTCCTGAGTGTTGTTATGTCATCATTCTTCTTCTTAATCAATTCTTTTGCTTCTTTGACATTAGCTGGGTCATATCCAATCTTGAGTACTAATTCTTCTAATGATTTTATTTTATTATCCTTGGCCAAAGAAGAGATCTTTTCAATCTTCAATTGAGACTAGATATTGGTCAGTGATACATGTAATTTGGAAGTTGTTACTGCATTGTTTTTCAGTGTTGAATAAATCATCTCCCATGTCTGTCTGTGCATATCCATCTGATCAATAGGATGGATTTCCTTTGTATCAAATTCAAATGAAGTCTTGTTGTAATCAGTTGTTTCCTTTGGATAGGGGACCTGTGCTTGTAAGAATGTCATTTGCATTCTTCCCTTCTCTGTTTCAAAAGCTGACAAAAGTTTGTGCTGAGCAGTAGAAGTCTATTTCCAAAATTGAGTATAAGTGTTTCTTTTGAGAAGTTCACTCTTTTGTTTGATCTCCTTATACTTATAAAAAATACTTGACTTGTTTTCTCCATGGATTAATTCAGATATTAGATCTATGTCTGGATTCCTTTGTGAAGCTGATGATGATGGATATTTTGTAAACAGATTGGCTGACTGTGTTGAAGAACTTGGTCCTCTTAAGACTATTGTAGGCTACACTTCTCCCTCTTTAAGAAAACCTCCTTTGGGATTGATTTTAGTCTTCTTCCTATAGATTTGAAATTCATTTACTGAGACCTCTGTGACTGAAGGAGAGTCTTCATTCCTTGATATTTTCTCTTCTTGTATTCAAGGTGTGATGGTATTTGAAGTGGTCATAAACATTCTGCTTCTTGCAAAGTGTTCTCTTCCCACTCAGCCTGATTCATGTATTTTTCAATCTCTGGCCTTTGTGTATGCACATACAGATTGGTCCTCTATTTTATCATTAACTCAGAAATAATGTCGAATGGGTCATATGACCAAGTAAATCTTAGAGGAAACTTCATTTGTTTTAAGAGGATATCTGCTTCTTCAGTTACTGCTATGTTTTTGCAAATAAATGGTCCTATCTGAGTTTTAATTCTGAATTGAGATTTCGTCTTGGCTTCTATAAAGTGGATTTCATCTTAATTAATCATATGTATTATGTATTCCAATGAAAAAATACTCATTGGGAGGTATTTAGGAAACTTGAATGGTGGCATCTCACATCCATACACCCTTATTTCTGTGTAATTCAGATCATTTCGTGATTTCGCAATTCTTGTTGCATTTTTTTCTTGCCTCTCCATGTCACGATTCACGAAACTCCGATATGGAGTTGGATCAACGGTCCAGATCTGATCTTGCTTCAACGGCTGCGATTGAATTGCGATTTCGCATTTCTTGCTGCATTTTTTTCTTGCCTCTCCATGTTGCGATTCGTGAAACTCCGATATGGAGTTGGATCAACGGTCCAGATATGATCTTGCTTCAACGGCTGCGATTGAATCGCAATTTCGCATATCGCAATTTTGCATTTCTTGTTGCATTGTTTTCTTGCCTCTCCATGTCGCAATTCACGAAACTCCGATATGGAGTTGGATCAACGGTCCAGATCTGATCTTGCTTCAACGGTTGCGATTGAATCACGATTTCACATTTCTTGTTGCATTGTTTTCTTGCCTCTCTATGTTGCGATTCGCGAAATTCCGAAATGGAGTTGGATCAACGATCCAGATCCGATCTTGCTTTGACGATTGCGATTAAGTCGCGATTTTGTATATCGCGAAATCGGGATTCCTATGGTTAATAATATTTGACATATCCAACACTCGATCTGCGAAATTTTGACATGAACTGGAATCAACGGTCCAGGTTCAACCTTGATCTGACGGTTGCAAATACATCACGATTTCACATATCGCGATATCAGAATTCCTGTGGTCAATAATCTTTGACATATCCAACACTCGATCTGCGAAATTCCGACATGAACTGCAATCAACGGTCCAGGTTCAATCTTGGTTCAATGGCTATGATTAAAAAGGGATTTCGCATATCGTGAAATCGGGATTCCTGATGTTAATAATCTTTGACATGTCCAACACTCGATCAGCAAAATTTCGACATGGGCTGTAATCAACGGTCCAGGTTCAATCTTGATTCAATGGCTGTGATTAAAACAGGATTTCACATATCATGAAATCAGGATTCCTGATGTTAATAATCTTCGACATGTCCAACACTCGATCCACGAAATTCTGACATGGGCTGTAATCAACGGTCCAGGTTCAATCTTGATTCAATGGCTGCGATTAAAACAGGATTTTTCATATTGCGAAATCGGGATTCCTGATGTTAATAATCTTTGATATGTCCAAGACTCCTCTGTACATTCTTCCTGTACTCATGCCATCTTCATTGATGCTCGTCTGTTACATCCTTCCTGTACTCATTCCATTTGTCTGTTGTACTTGCCATCAATGACAAGCATTCGCTGTCTGTTAAATATTTGCCAACAATCTCCCCCTTTGGCATTGATGGCAACAAAAGCACCCATATGCATTCGGACTCGACTCTCCTCTTGAACTCTTACCCATATGTATTTGGACTCGACTCTCGACTCTCCTCCCAAAATCTTACCCATATGCATTCGGACTCGACTCTCCTCCCGAACTCTTTTCTCCCCCTTTGACATCAATGTCAAAGAAGAAACATTCTTCCCCTAATCTTGTTGCAAAACATACTCCCACTGTCGTCTAT
>SNQJ01S0229401.1:0-14360 GCA_010110895.2 Picea sitchensis
ACTGGAATTTTGAACTCCCCCCCTTAAGGTGCATGAGAGTTTCATCATTGTACTCCCTCCTTCTATGGTCAAGAGAGTATCATACTTGTTCCATTTGAGTTACAACACAAAGTGGGCATGTAGAAAAAACACATGTTATCTCATCTCGTGAGGGTCATGCTCGAAAGCTATGCCATAAGGGGACCACTTATGTGAGGTACAAAAATGTTATGTGCTGCAAGATTGGTCTTTACTCTAGATTGAATTCTTCGGTAAGACTTATATAATTGCTTGGTTGTTGATGACCATTTCCAAGGATCAATCCAGTCATAGTGAATCTTCAATATTGTAGGTTTCTTTAGTGTTGAACATCTGTCTGAAGAATGGTTATGCTTTCCACAATGTTGGCAAGGATGGATATCAAAACAATGATTCTCCTTGTGACCAACTTGATTACAATATTGGCACTTATCATTTTGATGTTGAACTTGAACAGGTGAAGTTGAAGCTTCTTGAAGGAATTCAACACTTTGGAACTTGATTGGTTTGGAATAATCGAGAATATGAAATGTAACTTCCTTGTCATATCCAAGTCCTGTTCTATTATTTTTGTAGATGATTTCTACCCAAGGTCTGATGATGAGTTTGGATAGAGTGTTCTGAACATGTTTCTTTGAAATTCGTGGAAGTGGATTTACTATATGTTGTTGCATCATTGAAAGGTTTTCTTCACTAAATTCAAAATAAAACTCTTGAAATGTAGGTTCATGAATAGATTCATCTTTGTCTGCATCTATGGTTGTCTTACTGAGTTTCTCCTTCACTGACTGTTGATTAAAAAAATCATCATCATCATAGAGAGGGTTGTGTTGAACAAAAACTAGTTCAGAACACTTCACTCGTTGTTGAGTTTTGAGATCTATCAACTCATCATTCAATACCTGGGATAGATATTGAAGAAGTGTAACTTTATCTTGTGTCACTTGCAAACAAGTTATCCCTGATTGAAGAGTTTCTATGTTCAATATCACTATGTTGTCTTCAGTGGTGTTTATTAGAGTGTTCAATAACTCTAATAATTCGAGACCTCTAGCCATTTCAAAAACACTTAAAAGAGGTCTCCTTGTGTAGGTAGATCCTGATTATAGAATAAGGCTCAAAAGAAGAAGGCTTATCTACAACTCTCTCACTTGAACTTCACACTCGCTTGATTCTTTTTTTTTTTCATGCTTGCTAGAACTTTTCTTGCTTTCTTCCAAGAAGTTGAGGATGTCGGTTACCACCGAAAATTCATCCCAAAGACTTTATGTTTACAATGATTTGAGTTTCAAGTACTCAACCTTGTTAATTACGACTCAAAATTACAATGACTCTTTGGTCTCGGGCTCAGTCGAGAATGCACCTGAAAATTACAAATTAAACTTCACTAGATTGCACACTTACAAAAAAGAACTATTTGTAAGTTACAAGTATTGTTTATTCTGAAGATCTTTGTATATGAATGTGTTGTTGGATCTTTAGAGTCAAGTTCACCTTTGATATGTAAGTTGCTAATTGATTTTGATTTTGAATTTGAATGAANCTTACAAAAAAGAACTATTTGTAAGTTACAAGTATTGTTTATTCTGAAGATCTTTGTATATGAATGTGTTGTTGGATCTTTAGAGTCAAGTTCACCTTTGATATGTAAGTTGCTAATTGATTTTGATTTTGAATTTGAATGAATGAAATGAGTTGCACCTTTCATTAATTGCTTGATTGGCATGAATTTGTGTTTGAGCTTGTGTGTGTCGTGTTAAATGCTAAAATTGTAAGTTTGTTTATGTCAAAACTAGACAGTAAACAATATAAGGCTCCATGAAAATATACCATCACACACAACACAAGGTCTACCTAAGATCCCCTTATTCAATTTAAGGTAGATCTAAAACACGAGAAAAAAAAATTAATTTTATTATGGGCTTCTTCCTTGCTACCAAATAGAACGACCTCTTTAACACTAAAGAGTAAGTTTCATGAGTTTCATGAGAGGTCAAACTTTCATCATTAACTCAAACTTTCAAAAATTTGACTATGAAGTATACAAATAGTTTACCACTTCAAGAATACATTATTTTAATAATATATACTTATTACTCCACTTTAATCTCAAAAGAAGAAAGACCTTTTACATTAACATAAAGTAATGCTTTATGTTAAAACCAAATACTTTCAAACCTTAAGTATCTCTATGCCCCTTTAAAAGTCTTTTTCAAAAGTGAATGCATAAACAATTGCGCATAAATTTGTTTTATATGAATAGCATGTGTATTTTGAATTAGTGGAATAAAAAAATAGTTTTAATACTTTTACCAAGCACACCAACTACTCAAATTTAAAACTTCCATGAGGCCCTATGCATAGAGATATCCACATAACCGTTACCACATTTTAAGTAAATTTAGCTGTAAAAACTCTGCCAAAGATAAATCTTTGATTTGAGTGTTGACAGAAGAAGAATATGCCCTCTGATCTTTGTTCTGCCTTGTAACTTTCTTCTAACACCAAGTGCATTGATTGCAGGTGCAAGAACATAGATTTTTCTTGATCGCTTGCCCAATCAGAGAGGTTGAGTGTCGATCATTGCGTATCACTTTAGATCCAAATAGATTGCTTCATATTTGTGTATATCGGATGGAACTTGTATAGATCAAAGAGGATGAGCAACTAGGGTTTGCAGGTTCTAATCTAGACAACATTTCTATGTAACCAGTGTCCTCTCTCTATAAAAAGTAGTCTCGAAAATTGCAGCGTCAATTCCAAAGGCTCTTCCGAGGAGCGTGCCCGAAAGGAGTGTGCAGGTCCTCTTTGGCAAAACGTAGATACTTTTTGCTGGGTCGTTAGCATTGCCTCTCACTACAAAAAACCTGCCAATTACTCACACACTTAAAACATATTGAATTTGATGCTAAACAAAGCCGATAGAGTCCCATTGAAGACTATTCAGTGGCATGATATTTAGATCTGAACCGTGTTTGTTTCAGTTGTGCCTGGGGCATCTCTAGCTGAGTGTGAGCCATCTCTTTGAGATATGATTCACTTACTTATGGCAAAGGAAATAGACATACACTTACCAATAATGAAGGAGATCGACTCTTCACTTATGTATATATCAACTTCTCCTACAGATGCATAGTACTTCAAATTGAAGGAAAAAAATGGATGCAAATACCAGTTTGTGAGAGCAAAGAGCAGATCAAATTGTTGGAGGCTCGAATCACTCTGTTGGATATCAAATCGTTGTTATTGGAGGCTCGAAATAACATGTGCATGGATCTCTCTTCTCATTTCAATATGCTCTTTAGAGTTATAATTTATGAACGTTCTCTGTGCTGGTAGTTTCATATCCGTGTAAAATGAGGGATAATCGATATAGCTAGAGTTTTTTTTTTTTTTGCATGCTCCACGGATCTGAGATGAATCTGTGTGATTCCAAGCACCAAGATAAGTCAAGTATAATCGATACAATAGGATGAGGTGAAATATATTTCACTTAAATGGAGTGTCTGGAGTGTCAGGTGCATGATCTCTTTTTCCACATAGTCAATTCTCTTTCTTTAATGGTCTTCTGCAAGCAATTGAAATTATAGGTCTTCCAATTTCCAATGGAATGCATCCACCATGCATTCTATAACAAAAATATGAAGATCCTCTTCTACCTTGATTTTGTCATGATGGATGCGACATCATAAATTGAATGCATAATGCATCTGCATGATCTTCGAAGAAACATTTGTTCATCTTCATGACCAAGAGATCTAGTGTTCGAGCCTCAATATTGTGTCCACTTGATCTTGAATTTTCTGCAACCACTAGTTCGATTCCCTTCAAGAAAATTGTAATATCATATTCATTGTCATTTTCCTTGTCTCCTTCACGTGAAGTGAGACTGTATCAAACATTTAGTCGAATGTGTTGAGAATAGCCTCCACCACCATCAACTGAGATTGGAAAACCTCCATGGAAAACTACCAAGATGTTACCAGGCCTTTAATATCATAAGAGCTCTGATATTATCATCATTTCTTCACCATGGATTTGATACCAATTGATAAAACATAAATAAGAACAACAACATGGCTGAAAGACATACTAGACAACATAGTGTATTCACACCAATGTTACATATTTATAGTACAATGGGTGATGCCACCTCATAGAGAGATTTTCTCTAGACCCTAAAAACATGCATGATGAATAGACTAGCAAATCTTAAATAAATCATTAGTCATCACTTGAGGATATATTACTAATATCCTAAATGAATAGTACACATATAGGTGGCAATTTAGACTTAGTGATTGGTTAAGGTAAGCCAATAGGCTAACACTCTCATGGATTTTCCGTGGATGTAGCGAGTACCAGTCTTCATTGCCGTGAACCACATGTATGTGTGTGTGTGTGTGTTATCATGCAGATTTGGGAGGAATGGTTGTTACCCTCCCCACCAAGGTTCAATTCCTTATAAGTGATGGGTGATGCCCTTAATAGGTCTATATGATGCTCTTGTTGTTGAGTGTGTGTGTTCTCACTCACACAAATTTCGGGGGGGGAGGGGTTTCGTGGATGTAGCGAGTACCGGTCTTCGGTGTTGTGAACTATATATATGTGTGTGTGTGTGTGTTAAATTTAATTAAATAAATTCAATATATTATAAATGTTGGATAATATAAATTAATAAAATATTTAGAAAAATTAAAATATAATAATTGTGATTTTAGTAAACAATTATAATATAACTTTGTATTGTAATATTTAAATAATAAAAATTAAAAAAAAATAACATTATTATTACATCATCATCATTATTATTAGTGAATAATTATATTATAATATTATTATTACAATATATGAGAAAAACATAATTATTCAAATCACAATCATTCCACTCATCATATTTAAGTATTTTAGTTTCTAAATATGTTTAATAAACATATTTTATCTTGTTGGACAACAAACAATTCATCTGGAAGAAGATTTTAACATTATATGGCATTAATGGTTATAACATTTTGCAATCAAAATCCAAATTAAACGATTTAATAAAACTAAAGTTAAACATTATGTTAGGAAAAAGATTGACATTGTCAAATATTTTGTTCCTCGCCAAAATTTTGCCACTTTCAAAAGCCTTCAAACCTTGAATCATTTTGCGCAAGTCTCTAAATTTTGCAAACTTCCTAAATCTTTTGCCAATTTTGTCAAAACTCTGAATTTTGCATACATATTTGCCAAAAACAATTTAAACCCCTGCATCAAATTTTTTTAAATCCTCGACTCGTTGAAGTTTGTAATTCCTTGGTATTTTCAATAGTACCTAAAATGTCAATCCCAAACACTTTTGTTATTTTCAATAAAAATATTGGGCCAATTACCCCATAGGCCCAATCTCCAATTAAAGCACTGAGCCCAGCACCTGCAACACAACATAAGTCAGTAGAGACTGAGCGCCTAAGTGCCAAGCACTAAGTCACATGGAGGAGGAACCGACGAGGGAGCAAGCTCTTTCACTACACGCCGAGCAACAATGGAAAGGTCAATGGATATAAACTCATAATATTTCAATATTCTAATGCATGTGGGATATTTCCTGCTGCACAAATAATAAAAGGTGAAATGTTAAGTGTCCAAACTTGGGCTTCCAAGTGCTGAAGTAGTGCTCAACATCACCACGTGTTAATGGGAGTATCCAAATGCAAGTACTCTACAATGCCCAGTTGGAAGGAGATAGCCACAAAGAAGGTTCAGATGATTGAGTCCATACAAGAGTCGGGCAACATTATGCTAGAAAGTATCAAAGAAAGGTAAACTCGTAGGAAAAATTCTTCATGGTTACATGTTCCTCTCAGTATCAACACCAAGATCAAGCAAAAAATCAAAATATAAGCACCAAACCAAGAATGAGGAGATCCCACACTATCAACATGCATGGAGATCAAGAAGCGCAAATTAAGGATGACTTCACTACTGCAAACCATGTGCTTAATACAAAGGATTCAATGTAGAGACTTCATAACCATTGAATCACAAGGACTCAAGCATCCTTTGGATATCCATATCAAACGCATATCAATGCAAGTCAAATACTTTAACCCCACACTAATTTCTGTCTTGGTCATCGTTCCAAGCGTCGAGTTCCACTTTGGGAGTTTTTAACACCGGATTCAAATTTCCACTCCTCATTTCACTTGAAGCCTGAAGGCCCGAAGTTAGGGTTCCATAGGTAAATTTTCCTTTGGGTTATATTCACTTATTTGCAGAGCTATTTGATGTTAAAGGTTGCCAAGATGATTATTATGTTTTGGTTATGGATATACTAGGTCTAAGTCTATGGGGTGTTTGGAATACTTCTGGTCAATGGATGTCAACGAAGATGGTGGCATTACATTGTTGTTAAAATTGTTTCCATATCCGAGAAGATGTACTTAATAAAACATGTCCATGAGGATGTGAAGACTAAAAACATTTTTCTTGGTTCACTAGAAACATCAGATGAAAATAAAATTTTCCTTGTTGATCTTGGGTTGGTAATCAAGAACATGTCCAGGGTCCTTAATCTTTCCTCAAATTAGTTTCCTTGATTGAATTATATCTCGAAAATGCATAATGGGGAGTCTAAATGTGAGATAAGTCAGATTTCCTATGTGAAACGTATATTGCTTAAGATCTCTGTTGTTAATGGAATTTTAGTGGGTAGACTAAAACGATCCCCTGCTTTAGAATATTGTATCGATATCAACACAGAAGCCATCGATGATATTCCTCTTCCTCATGCTCAACCCGACCTCTTATACACTTTGGAGATCGCTATCACTCAGGGAGAAGAGTCAAGCATCATATATAGATTTCAAGACATAAAAATAATGAGTCACAGGGTACCTAGCAGCATGAGAAACCTACATCCTAGAATATTGAAATCAAATCTTTGTGTCCAGCATCAAACAACAATCCCAATTTTAGAGAAACAACTAAAGTGAAAGGAGAACACTTTCAACCATAAAATCTAGCATTTTAAGGTATAAAATCTACAGGTGGAAGAGTATATTAATTCCATATTTAAAGGACAAAAAACAACAGTGATTTGAAGACAATATTTGAGAATCAAAACCAAATATTCAAGTAGAGGATTAATTCAACATTTCCAAATTTATTGCAAATGATTCAAGACCTTACTGATATTTAGTTCATTGTTAGATATTGGTGCCATAAATTTTGTGGTAGTTGGCTAATATATTTTATTATAAATACTATTATTTGGAATGAAAGAGGGGAACAACCCGAGAGCCTTTTTGGGATGGTTTTTTAATGCCAATTTCTTTCAACGAAATACATGATAGAAGCAAATAGATTCTAAGCCTTGTTGAGTTAAATCTTGTTTTTCCCTGTGTTTTGTTTCTCATGTTGTCATTAATCTTCTTTCTAGTTCTCATTCATTTATTCATCTTGCAGAGGTTACAATTCAGTGAAACTTCTGTTGTGGATAATTAAAAGCATTCCTTCAAGCGAAGTTTTTCCTTTGTTTTGTTGTGAGAAAAACAAGACCTGCATCTTAATTGTTTTTCCTAATTTACAAGTTTTATTTTTTCATAGTTTTTCCTCTATCTTTCTATGAGTGAGACAAGACCTATGTCCAGATATTTGAAATCATTGTCATTCTTCTACTGAAAGGAAGACCAGATTGATCAGAATTGGATACATGGTTCTTCATTCTTAGTTTTGTTTTTCCACATCTTCTATCCACGCTTATGATCTAAAGGATATAAAAATCGAGGTCATGCCTCTTTATTTCTGATTTTTAATGGTTGAAAGGCTCTTTTAGAGCTAGTTCTAGAAGCCTCCAATAACTGGTCTATCAACAATTATTATGTTCTTCAAAATGTGCCAAGGCTTGGCTCTATTACAACCTAGAGTCAACTCTTACGGCAACACATTATATGGAAGCTGTAAATTTAAATGAGTGATAAATCTCAAATTTAATTTAAAAACAAATAAATAATTAATAATGTTAATCATTAGCATACTCATAATACATTTTATAAATCAAGCAACAACAACCACAACCTTATATGAAAAACATAGTATACATGAGGAAATTCATATCAATATACATGTGAAACATACATCTCAACAAAATCTACAAAACCCATGTCATATATACATATGAAGTCAAATATAAAACAATCAATATACATGTCAATCAAAACCACTACTAGCTAGGTCCACCACCAGAGTTAGATGCATCAATGTCTCTGCTACTAGAGGTAAAGGGTTTATCAATACCTATGTTAGAAACAAATGTTGACAAAGGTACAATCTATCTATAAAGATCTGTAAATGTGTTGAACCTTCACATAATAGATCTAGCTAGAAATTACTACACACATTTGTAGAGAGAATTTGAGAAGAAGAAGAAGGAGAGAAAAAATAGAAGAATTCTCATTAACTGTGATGAATAATAAATAATTTACACATGATATACTTTGTATAACTTAATGAGTGCACACTGGAGGAGAACCAATGCACCATATTGGTTTTATAGAGTGATTTGTACACACACCAATAGTTACGGGAGTCAACTTCCACCTAGTCTAGTCTCTCGGGCAGTTACGGGAGTGAATTACCACCTAGCTGAGTTAACTAGTCAACTAGTCTTCAGTCAACTGACTAAACAAAGAGTAGTGAGGAGTAGATCAAGGAATAAAGGGTAATGTGCTAGTATGGTGATCGTCCTAAGGAAAGTTCACATTAGCTGGTGATGATCCCAATGTTGCATGATGACAAAACCAATGCAACATCTAAACTCAACTCAACTAGTCAAACTGAAGTGTCAACTGAAAGAGAATATCATCTAGGTGGAATATTCTCCCCTAAAATATAGGAGACTAGATAATGACTAATTATGACTAATAAACAAGGAAAAACCTTAGGAAAAATAAATCCTAGATGTGTGTGAATTAACTCCAACACCCCCCCGAAAACCTTAGAAAATAAATCCTAGATGTGTGTGGAGTAACTCCAAATACCCTCCGAACATCACTATGGTGAAAATAAAGAATGGGTCTCGGGTAACGAGGCCATGCTAGGTACCCAAACAAAATATGTAATCAAATAAAGTGATTAAAGAGGGAAAACCACGTGGGAAAACTCCCCCCTCAAGGTATAATGTATGTAAAGAACTACAGCTTTCAGAAACTATGTCTCCTTCACCTACATCTACTTCTGCGAGAATGGAATCCGGCCAAGGAAGGTCTTGGTGAATATGTCTTTAGTTTGTTCTAATCAAGATAGAAATGTAGGTCTATGATCCCCTCATGTACTAATTTCTATATGTAGTGCATGTGGATATCAAAGTGATTTTTTCGCTACCTTTGAACTAGATCTTTGCATAACTCAGAGTGTTATGGTTGTCACAACAGATGACGATCGATCGATGAAAATGAATTCCCAACTCAATGAGAGAAATGCAGGGCTACATAGCCCGAATGTAGTTATGTTAACTAACCTCTATACTGGCCAAGAAGATAGAGCAATGGAAGCTTGCTTCTTCCTCGACCAAAAGATAGGCCCTAAACCAAGACCGGCATACAAGATGTGGACTTATGATTATTGTTATCGCCGCTCCGGGCCAAAAATCAAGAAACCCGATGAGATATAATGTATAGTATACCGCATAATGAATCCCAAAGGTGATGGTGCCCTATAATGACGAAAGATATACTTTGTAGCCATCCAATGTAGCTTATGCGTTCTCGCATGAACCCGGAAACCTAATTCAACTACATATTAGGAGTCCGTCCGAGTGTGTCGTGATACAACAAGCTCCCACTAGTTGTCTGTGATAGTGTGCTTTCAACTAGTGGAGTCTCCCCACTATCCTCAAGTTTGACTCCGACAGGAAAGGAGTCGGAGTAGACTTGTATTATGTCATGTGTGAAATATCTCAAGGAGATATCGCATACTTGTCCTGAGACAATTTGATGCCCAATGCATCCTGACTAATCTCGAGTCCAAGAAGAAGTGTAGTGGACCCATGTCCATCATAAAAACCTATCATGTAGAATCCTCTGATTGCAACAAACACCGGTTGAGGAACCATGACAACAAATTACCAACATACAAAACTAAGAGTAGGAGGAAATCAGCCGTCCTGAGCATGTAGACATCTGTAAACCCATTTTATAATGTACAAATTTTTGTGACAATAGGTACGAGTCCATATTGGTATACCATGCTCTCCGACCGCTTTGAGGCCATAAAGAGACTTCTTTAGTGGACAGACTAAAGATGATTCCTGCATAAATCCCCATGGTTGGTCCATGTATATCTCCTCATAGAGATCACCATAAAGAAATGAATTTTCTTCACATCCATTTGATGGTCTTCCCATCCCTTGGTTTCCGTGAATGGCAAGTGCCAATCATATGGAATCCATATTCAAGCATCGAGTGAAGTTGGTCCCATCATAGTCAAGCCTCGGTTATTATCCGTTGATCTATCCATCCATAACCTTTTTGGTCTTGTGTGACTTCCATATACATTTGACAAGTTTCCTCCCTAGTGGAAGGAACCAGATATCAAGTCCGGTTCTAGAGGAGGGATTTGTACTCATCCTACATGGAAGACTCCCAAGAAGGATTTCCAAACAACTCCTCACCATAAGACTCATGGATCTCTAAGACTCCAACTAAGAAAATATGTCTGGATGGAAATGGTTTAGTGGTAGTGAATGAAAGCTATGAGGTTCCTCGAAATTAGATCAAGTCCCTAGTATCGGTTTGATCACCAATGCAATCCCCTTCATATTGAAGAGTAGTTTGTGCCCACTTGAGCCTTCTTCTCTATCTCTCTAACCCAGATTCATAATTTGACTCTAAATATGAATCATTTAATTCTCTCTAAATTAGAACTCTCATCTCAAGAAGAGTCTATGATGCATTCTCATCATCTTGGACAGTGGAAGAATGAAGGTGTCTACACGCGGTTGTTGAGGTACATGTGACACTTCTTCCTTGAATTGGAAACTTTTCTCAATGATGATCCAGTCCAAGTAAATATCAATAAGAATATATCCCTCCACACCCGCTCTGCATTCAACAAAATGCACTTGCCTCGTGGACTAAATGCACCAATGACTGAAGAGTTGTCCCCGATCAGAATAAGAGGAATTTGTATGCATCCAATGAATAATATACTTCTTTGAGGCGGATATGTGATGTGATTCTTTCCTAAATATACGATCTAAGCATCGTGAGAGGAGTTGATTACAATCAAGGCATGGATAGAATTCCCTCATTTCTTGTGATTCTCATCTTTTGGCTTCTTCTTCTTGAACTCTCGGGGATGTGATCTCAAAGGTTTTTTTTTTTTTTTTTTTTTTTTTTTTTTTTTTTTTTCATGCATGCGGATTTTGGATGGAATCCTTTGTGACAACACGTGCATTTCTCCCCTTTTCTTCCCTTTTCCCCTTTGGATTCAAAGGCATCAGTGAAGGGTTTTGTGTACCCTTCCTTCTTTAGATGTGAATGAGATTTCCATTTATATTTATCTTTAGATTTATGATATTTTTGGCTTCCATCTTGCATAGTGAGTGCATGTGCCCTTGGGCCTTTGATTGTGCCCATGTTGATGAGCTTGGTTTTCTCTTGTGTCAGGGATTCAATAAAATCCTTAAGAGAAGGAATCTTCCAGGTGGCTCCAGAGGTGAATCTAACATAATGGAATGTGGATACAAATACAAAGAATTCGGTACCAAGCTTGGAGAGAATGGTGAGAACCATATGTGGATACAAATACAAAGAATTCAGTGCCAAGCTTGGAGAGAATAGTGAGAACCATATGTTTCTCCTCCTTTTATTTATCAACCTCGCAAGCTTTGAGTTCCGACAGTAAATCCTTGAATTTTGTAAAGCAATCTTGGATATTGTCGAAGATTTTTGGATCCAATGTAAGTAGTTCCACCTCCAACATGCGTCTCCTCATCTCATCCTTTTTTCCAAAGAGCGCTTCCAAGGTGGTCCAGGCTTCATTGGGAGTCTTACAAGAATATTTATGAAAAAGGAGATCAGGAGAAATAAGACTACAAATTGTTTCGAGTGCCTCATCCATGCGATTTAAATAATTGGATTTTTCTATGGATGATGTCAGTTTTGTATATGTATTCAAGGTTAACCTATACAACCCTCTGATTCAGAGGTGTATGGATATTTTATCCTTCCATGAAAATTAGTTGTAAGGTGTAAGAATGAATTCTTTTTGGAAATCCATCTTTTCGATGTCTTCAATCTTTTGTACCTGCAAAAACTTTTGGTGTAGATTTTTCTTAGAAGTCCGTCGGCTCTAATACCATGTAAATGTGTTGAAACTACATAGAATAGATCTATCTATAAAATACTACACACATTTGCAGAGAGAATTTGAGAAAGAATAGAAGAGTTCTCATTAACCGTGAATAATAATAAATAATTTACACATTATATAATCTATATAACTCAATGAGTGCCCACTGGAGGAGAACCAATGCACCATAGTGGTGGTATAGAGTGATTTGTATGCACACCAACAGTTATGAGACTGAACTTCCACCTAGTCTAGTCTCTCATATAGTTACGGGAGTGAACTACCACCTAGCTGAGTTAACTAGTCAACTAGTCTTCAGTTAACTAACTGAACATAGAGTAGTGAGGAGTAGATTAGGGAATCAAGGGTAATGTGTTAGTATGGTGATGATCCCAAGGAAACTTCACATTATTTGGTGATGATCCCAATGTTTAGTGGTGATAAAACCATTGCAACATCTAAACTCAACTCAACTAGTCAAACTGAAGTGTCAACTGAAAGAGAATATTCTCCAAGTGGAATATTCTCCCCTAAAATATAGGAGACTGGATAATGACTAATTATGGATAATAAACAAGTAAAAACCTTAGGAAAAATAAATCCTAGGTGTGTGTGAAGTAACTCCAAGAAGATAAACCCATGCAGTATTACCCGATGTGAACATAGTGTCCAAAGCATTAACGGATTGTGACATATGAGGAGGAGGAGGACGACGAAAAGGATCAATGGATGGTGACACAAGTGGAGGAGGAGGAGGAGGATTGTATGTGTATGGTGTAGACACATGTGGAGGGGAACCAGGAATATCGATGGATGGTATAGACACACATGGAGGAGAATAAATAGGAGGAGGAGGACAATGTGGTGGAATATAGGATGTGGATGGGTCTGGTGATGATCCATATGGAGTATAACCATGATAAGGATCCATCAACGTCTCATTGAGGTTGAAAACACCGAAAATATGATGCATTAGTAATGTTATGTCATGAGGCACAATCGTCCATATCGTAGAGAGATATGGTACTCATAATATGTCTCTAAAAAGTGCAAGTACCACTCTGGGACTAATCATGACACCACATAGGTGATATGTCACCTCTCTCTGGACTCTCTGATCCATCCTACATGGCATGTAGGGTCCATGTACTATAGGCTGTTCCTCTGCCTCCTCCATCTCCTAATTCTATTGGGGAGGTTCATCTCGAACATATGTCCCAATATCTACAAAACAATAGATAATAAAAATAATAAGATAATTGAAACAAAATGTTACAATAAATTATATGTGTTGGATTACTGAGAGGGGGGGTGAATAAATAATAGAGAAATTTAATCATTTTTAACCATAAAATGCAAGTTTTATATCAATTTAGCATTATCATCCAATAGTTTCAGAGTAAATAAACAATGAACAAATGAGCAATCATGCACATACACAGTACACCAGTGTTTTTACGTGGAAACCCAAAGTGGGAGAAAACCACATAATGATTTTTCTTATATGTATTTAAGAATTACATTCATTGGAAGCATCAACTTCCTTTGTTTTCCAGCTACAACTGGAAGGAGGCTCCAACCCCCTAGTTTCTCAGGCTACAACCTAAGGCAATCTCAAACTCCCCAATTCTCTGGCTACAACCAGAAGGAGGCTACAACCCCCTATGTTCTCTGTGTTGGATAATGTTGTCATTGATGCCAATGGTATGATTGATTGATGTCATTGATTGATGTCAAGTGATTGATTGATGATTGATGAACACTGTCTTTATATAATATGTATTGTCCTTGATGAGAATACATCAATGAGTTCTCATTGATATGATGCATAGATGAAGATGGATCAATGAGTTGTCATTGATACATGATGAAGATGGATCAATGTGGTTTCCTTGATATATGATGCATAGTTGGATTGATTATTGTCTTATCATGGTTGATAAGGTGCACAAGTGGATGAACTCCAAAGTGGTCCCCTTATGGTGAAAACCCTCACAGGAAGACGC
>SNQJ01S0229402.1:14370-26784 GCA_010110895.2 Picea sitchensis
TTTTTTTTCATAAATTAAAAACTAAAAAAAACTAAGAAAAATAAAAGAAACGAAATTAAAAAAAGGTAAAAAAATTAAAAGAAAATTTATATAATAAAAAACAAATCAAAGAAAAACTTGAAAAACTAAAGAGGAAAAAAACCAACAAATTTAAAATATGTACAGACTAAGCTAAAAAGAGAAAAAAGAAAAGAAAAACAACAAATTAATGGCCCAAAAACTTTAGAAAAGTTAAAAAAACACACACAAAAAAATCAAAATATATATATATATATATAAAATAAAATAAAATTTACGTTGATGTTTGGACAACATCGGGAAGACATTCTCTTCGAATAATAATTAATAATATAATTATTAAATATTAAATATCATATATAATAAGTAAATGATAATAATAAATATTTATTGATTATTCAGGGGACACATCCTTTCATGGATGGTCACCATATGTTCCCTATTTATGGAACACTCATCATTGTAATAATATATCGATTATATCTCATATGAAGAAAAACAACATGGTATCAGAGCTAGACTGGGATTAACTCCTTCACAGGAGGGCCCAGGAAAATGAGAGTAGAATGAAATGTTGGGAGTGTTAAATTTATGGGGTTGTTACAATATCTATGTACAAAGGCAATAATGTGTGAGAGTGTTGAGAGCGAGAACTCCTTGAACAAAATACATAATCTATGGAAGCAATGGATCAGTAAAAGAGGTCGGAAGATGCTTCTTTGATTACATGGTTGCTCGTGGGATATATGTCAAAATATGCAATAGTCTTGATGATAAAAATAGCATGCTAGAGAACAATGGAAAGAAATTCCTTTAGAGTTCAACTCAACGACCCATGAGGTAAGTTTCCATAGGAACAAATATGCTTTCCAATAGCTCCTCAAAAAAATTGTAGCATGAAGATGGGTTAAGAATCCATGGCATCCTGACAGCTGAATAGAAGACGATCTTACATAATTTAAATCTAAGAGGGTTGATGAGTGTCTTCAAAAACATTGAAACCCTATGTTGTTTGTTGTGTTGGCTTCTGTATTGTCACCTTTCTTTCTCATCATAACCACTAACATGTTGAGATTGTCAAAATCCTTTAGAATTCGCAGGCATAATGCACCTGAAATTACACTATACAATGCACAATTGAAACCCTATTGGATCCAAGAGGTCCTAAAAGACTTCAAAAGTGAAATTAGTATATAGTGTGAAACATGTGAGTGTGGGTGTGTACTTCTAGACCACATTTGGGCATTTCTTCTATATTGGCACTCCATAGAAAAAGGAAAATTGTGTATTGAAACCCTAGGTACTGCCCAAAAGACTAAAAGTTGATCTTTCTGGAGCTACTGACTGCAAGATGGAAGATTTGGAGAGAAATTGTAACATGTTTATCTATGATCTGTCTATTGGAAGCTGAGATCATTATTCAAATAGTTTGCAATTGTGCATTAGTAAAAGAAGTGATTTTTAGAGCCTTAAGATGAGATGTGTTCCATTTATTAATAAACATTATAGAGCATTGGATAGAGTCGAACATTTATGAGAGGCTTGTTTCCAAATATGGTGTTGAGGAAATCTTCATAGGAGGTGGAGATACTGCCTCTAGGGTTGTTGGAAACCCTAATCCACAACTAGGTAAATGTGTTATGAGAGTTGCCTTTCCAATAACGTATTGTCGATAAGGGGTGCAACTTCATGACAAATTACCTAAGAGAGAACGTTCATGTTCCATATCATGTGGATGATTTCCAAATATCCTAATGTGCACAAAGTTGAATGATAAAATGAGATTTGATTGAATAGTTATAATACACAAATGTGTAAATATTTTGGTTTAATGAATGACTCTTCCCTACTACCTGTGTTGTTGACCCAGGGTTCATATCTTTTAGGGTACCAACAATCCTAAAGATATCGGCCCTTCTAGTAAACTAGAAGGCAACACAGTACATAGAATGCACTACGTAGTCTCACCTGAGATAGATTTAAATGGGTGGTTGTAAGACTCAGGTGTTTACAGCCTAGGATTGAGCGAGAGATATGGAATCTGTATTCTAAACCATTTGTTATAACTTGTGTTACAAACTACTATTATTCTCTTTTATATTTTAACCTCCATGGCATATTTTCTTGATATCCCAACAACAATTAGTCAAGCAATGCAATAACTCATTCATTCATTACACACAACATTTAACTGCTAAAAGTATGACAAATATATGCATGAATTCATCACATTACACATGTATTACCATGGTTCACCCCCTTCTGGGATACGTCCACAAATATTTGTCTCTTGGCTCTCTTATTATGGTAGTTCTGCAATTCTCGTTCCATGCACTTACAATTCTCCTCAAATGGGTAAGATCTATATGAAGTGAACTAGATCGCACCAGGCTCCTCGGCCTGCGATCTAATCCTCAAGATATACCTTCTCTCCTCTACTTTAGCTCAACCTCTTTACAAAATTAGTTCATCTAATCAAAAAAATTATATACCATATCAACCTCTACAAAAGTAGTGAAACAAACCTCTCTATTATACCAGTGTATCTATATTTATATATATCGGGCTCTTCAGCCATTTACACAAAACCTTACAAAAACCCTAACCCTATTATCGTTAGGTATTCCTTCTCTGTATGCATGCTTTCCTTCCTTCCAGTTGTTGTCTCCTTCTTGCATGTGCGCGTGTTGTGCTTATTACCAATTGTTGCTTTCCTCTTGCACGCTTTCTTTCCCATGATTGCTCTTCCAGCTGTCATTCTTCTTTGTGCATGCTTTCTTTCCCACTTCATCCTTCTACCAACATGCCACTAACACTGACATGTGACTCATCCTGAAACACCTAATCTTTCTAAGATGCCTCGATCTCCTCGGTGATCGTCTGGAACTTTTCCCTCAGCTCTGCTGCTTTTATCAGTGCTTGTGTGGTCTTCTCCTTAATGGTATCCACTACCTGAACTACCACTTCATTGCTCAGTAATCCTACACATTTTTCCTGTGTCTATTCCATATGTGTTCTAGTTTCTTCTGCCTATGTGATTACTTCTGCCACCCGTTCATGTGCAGTGCCTAGAAGTTTCCCAAAAAATTCTCCCACTCTTCATTCCAACTCTTTCTTGTGTTCTGTCTCCTCTTAAGTTTCAGATTTGGCCTGCTCACAATCTTTTTCCAGTGCTTCCCACTTCTTTGTTTCTTTCTGTAGCTCAACTAAGTTTTTATGTGCCTGAGACTACATCTCTTGGTCGACACTAACCTGCAATTTTTATAGTTCCCTTTATGGCATCCGTTTCAAGACAAATTGGATGTGGTCCAAATCCTTCAGTGGTGTTTGTCTCACGATTTCATCCATTCGTAGCATGCTCGGTTTTATGTATACCATTGTGTGTGCATGTGGCATTGGGAGGACTGGGTCTCATTCTTCTACCTCCACTCATTCGTTGGTCTGTGTTGTTGACAGCTCTATGCCTCTATTTCTACTTGCTCTTTGGGCCTCCCCGAGTGTCTTGACGAGCTGTCCCATTTCTATCAGCTCTTTTTGCAGTTTATCCTTGTGATGTGTCGTGTGGTCGAAGTATTTTTCTAGGCAATCCTGGACCATTCTGGCGATGATTTCTCCATCATCCTCCATGATCGTATAGTCCGATGATGCTCATTGCGCCTTTAATTTCTTGTGCACGCATGTTGCCTATACAGTTGGTCTCTTAGTTCCCCCTAGTTCTTGTGTGATGGAGTTTGGGGCAGTCTACTGCACTCCTTTAGCTTGCTTCAACTATTCAGTGGGTGCTTTGTACCCCTTCTGGCTTCCTATATTATTTGACCCTTTATTTTCCTGATTCGGGTTGTTTTGGCCCATCCTTGGTTTCTTGGGTACTGGGATTTGCGGAGGCTGTGTTTCCACCTACACTGCATCTCCTTCTACAGGTCCTTCCGGTACTTCCTGGGGAATGGGTGGGATCCTCCATGTGTCAGGCCATTTGTTGATGAACATGTCTATATCATATTCTGTGATGCAGTAGTGCATCGGTAGCCACTGTTTATCTGGATCTTGCCTTGGTTGTATCCACATGGCTTGACATGTAGCCCAGAAGTTAACGATGTCCCCATATCGCGCGACAACCTCTGGTGTTATTCTCCATGATCAACTGATAGCTTCCTGTATGTCCCATGGGTATGCTTCAAATATGATTCAATTTTCCCTCTTATGCCTAGCTTGTGGCCTAGATCTCAGTAATATATATCTCACTCCCGCTGGTTGTGGTCTAGTACAAAAAATTACATACTCTGGTTCCCGCCATCCCATGAAGGCTATGAGGGTGAGTAGCCATGATTAATGGAATTTTGTACCGAGGTCATGTGCATCCTTGCAATCTACTTGGAACAATTTCAATAGATAAGGTGCCCAACTCACGAAGGTGCCTTCTCCACACTAAGATGCAACTACGATGACTCTCGCTGGTACTTCGTCTTTGCGACATTTTCTTAATAGTTTACAGGCTAAGATATTTGCGCCCAATTGTGTCACTGCATTGTTGATCTGTTTGATTATAATGCCTCTTGTCCCCCTGGAAGTACCATATTTCTTCTTCATTTCCTCTACTAATGCTTTCTCCTTGGATTTACATTCCAGAATCAGCACAGGATCCATACCCTGGCTGGTTAGTCTTGTTATTTGTGTGATAAGCTCAACAGTTATGAGGATGGGTTTGTCCAGACATATAACCCATCTATGCATGACTGCTAACAACTTCTTAATGCATGTTGTTGCATATCGACCTCTGCCAAAATGTGGAAGTTTCAGCAACCCTAAAATTCTTGTTATGTCTAGTCCAACTGCCCACTGATGTGGTTGGATGATCATTTCTCCAAGTTTGTTTACCACTCTATTCTGCATAAAAACCCTCGGCGCAAGTTTCAAGTACTTGGTTTCATCTGATACATCATGGTCGGAATACTTGAGATTCCAGATGTGACCTAGTAGTTGCGGATCTACCTATACTCCCTCTGGTATGTGTGGTAGCACAATTTCTGTTGTCAATTTCTTGTGAGGTGAGCTCCGTATCAAAACTTTGTCTTCCTGTTGTGGTGGTTGGTACGAAGTTGTAGCAACTCCTGGTTTCTCCCCTGTAAGCCATTCTGGCCAAGACGAAGTAGTTCCCATGGTCTCTTCTGTTGTTTGACCTAGACTGGGTACATGCAACTCATCCGGTTGCCCTTTGGATCCTTGATTCTATTTCATTCCATTAACTTCCACGACTGGTTCAGTGCTTTCTGGTTGCACTTCCTGTTGGGTTTTTGCTTCCTCGTTCTGAGGTTCCTGCATCACTATTGGCATGTTCTCTTTCATGGCCTCTGCTTGTGGTTGTTGAATCTCTTCCAGTATCAGTGTAGATTTCACCGGGGTTATCTTTGGGGATTGGATCTCATTGATATTGATGATCCTTGGTTGTTGTTGCTCATTTTCTTCCAGTAGTCCTCATGACCTAGTTTGAACCCTTGTCGGTCTAGCTGTCTCGCCTGGTTCGACGGACTTCATTAGTGCCATAGTGGTGAGTGTCGAACGTTTGTTGAGTTTGGAGGATTTTGGTGAGCTCTGTGGTCTCGCTTTGTCCATTCAAGTTGTTGTTTCTCTCTCTTTGTTCTCCTTTCATGAATAGACTAGTTTCTTCTGTGCTCGCGTGTTGTATGGGCTTGTCATGAACCTTATCGAGGAAACTTCCTCCATGATGTGATTAGTTCACCACAATTGTGGGTTCAATGCATCTGAGGTAGTTTTTTACTTTCCATTACACTTATTTTTCTGTTTCCAGTTGGCCTGTTTAATGTGATGTTCCATCAGTCCTTGCCGTGCCTTAATTCCACTTAGTGTTGTCCTGTCATCCTACTTTTGCCGAATTTATGTTTCCCACTCATTTTTCTTTGGCATGTAACCTTTGTTCTTTCCTTTGCTGCATGAGCGTCCTGTGGATTTTTTATCTTTGGCGTGCTTTGCGCTTTTTAGTTTTTTTTTTTCTTCTTATTGTGTGGTGGGTGGGCGACTGTCCTTATACAGCTTTAGTCGGCTCCTGTTGATCATTCCTCTAAGGTTTGTGCCTGCTAAATATGTTAACTATACAGTGCCACCAATTGTTACATATTTGACCTCGTATGGTCCTAACCAATGCATTCTCATCTTTCGTGGTGCTGAAACAATTTGTTGTCATAGAGAAATACTAGATCTTTTTCCTTGAAAGTCTTCTTCTTAATGTGTCAATTGTGTCATGTTTTTTCTCTAGCCTTTTGCGCTTGTTGATGGAATCCTGCCAAGATTTGGTCTTCCTCCATTCCTAACAGTTGGTTTAGTCTTTCATGTATTGTGTTGCATTTTTTCATTTGTGTGATTGATGCTACGCGTAAGATGGGTACTAAAAATTCTAATGGCACTATTGCTTCTTGGTTGTAGACTAGTTTGAATGGTGTGTGCCCTGTCAAAAATTTTCATGTAATCCTATATGCCCATAATAGTGTTGGTACTTTGAGGTCCCATACATCTCTGTTCATGTTATATATCTTTGTCAGTGAATTCTCTAGAATTTTGTTGAAGGCTTCTACTGTGCCATTCACTTGTGGATGATACGGTGTGCTTTTCTGATGGCGAACTTCAAACTCTTCGAGCATCGCGTTGATGGTGCTATTTATGAAATGCGTACCTTGGTCGCTCATCAAAACACTTGGGCACCCAAACCTAGTAATTACTTGTTCAAATAAGAAGTGTACAACTATCTTTGCACTACAGTCTTTTACTGGTGCGGCTTCCCCCACCTTGTTAGGTATTTCATCACGGTGATGATGTATCTTTCCCATGTTCTTTTGGATGGTGGGTTAATTGGTCCCACAAAGTCTATTGCCCATTTATCAAATGCTTGTAATGTCACTTGCAGTCGTAACGACATCTCTTCCCTTCTGTAAAGTTTTCCTACCCTTTGACAGACATTGTATCCTTGACATATTTCTTTCGAGTCTCTGTGAATTATTGGCCACCATAATCTTGCACGGTAGATTTTCTTGCATAGTGTCCTCCTGCCAATCCCTTGTGGGATTCTGCTAAAATTCTTGGTTGTTCGTTATCTAACACGTATCTTCGTAAAATGCTATCTGCGCCAATCTTATATAGATGTCCTATGATCAGTTGATAGTCGGTTGTGCAGACTACAAGGTTCTTCTTTTGTGCAGTGGTATGTTCTTACAGCGCGATACCTGAGCTCAAGTAGTGGATGATCTCTGCGAAGTAGTCATCAACAATTTGTACTAAGAATAAATGGGCATCCAGAAAGTTGTCTTCTAAGTTTTTGGGTTCTTCTCCATTTGTGACCCGTGATAGGTGGTCAGGTCCTGCATTTAGCTTTCCTGGTTTGACTATTACCTCGAAATCAAATTCTTGAAATAACAATATCCATCGACAGATTATCCCCCCCAACACTTGCTTGTTACTAGGTATTTTAGGGTTGAGTGATATGTAAACATCTTAAAATGTTTTCCCAATAGGTAGTGTCTAAACTTATGCAGTGTGTAAACCATAGCTAGGCATTCTCTTTTCGTTGTGTTATAATTTTGTTCTAAGTCTAATAGTTTTCTTCTTGCGAACGCTATCGGGTGATCCAAGTCTCCTACTCCTGGCTGCGCTAAGATAGCTCCAAGTGCTATTGATAATGCATATACATGAACATAGAATGTATTTTCCTAGTCTTGAAATACTAATATCCATGCAGTGACCATACTTTCCTTTAGAGTATCCAGACTGTGTTGACACTCATCGTTCCATTGGTACTTTGTATCCTTCCTTAATAGTGTTTCCATCGTTGTTGTGATCTGCGCATATCCTTTGATGAATTTCTTATAGTATCCTATGTGTCCTAACGTTGCTTGATGCAGGAGCATCGCTCCATGTCAGCAGCGTGTCAGCTAGCCAGCACATCCAGCGCGCATTTAAAGGAGAAAGGGAGAGGTGCAACACTCTCAATTTTGAAATTAGAAATTTCAATAAATGTTGTAAGGCTTTTAATTCCAGACCGCGCCTTTGTACAGGTAGTGGTTGAGGTTTCCTTTAATGGTTTCCTACAGCAAGCCCAGGACGTAGTCAGGACTGGGCATCCATTTACATAATGTAGCCGTAGGATCCGCTCTATGATAGCGATAGATCAAAGACGGTGGTTGAGGATAAGCTCATGGGAGCCCTCATTTTATAATTAAGAAATTAGAGTAGAGAGTTGGGAGGAGAGACCAGAGAAGAGAGGTATTGACATAGAGCTGAGACTTGTTACAGTCCAGTCTTTGTAAACATTTGTATAAACATACAGATTAATAGAAAAGCATTTTTTCCTTCATACTGTGTGTTTGATGTTTACATGTTTTTATGCATTTCATGTTTAAATGCATAACTAGTGAAGTATTTTCATAAGTTTCAATTTCATACCGTCTTGGAGTTTCCGAGTGCAAGGAGTGCACATAGTCCGTAAGGTGTGCATTGATAGAGGTGAGACAACCTCAGGAAATCTCAAGAGGGATAGCGTTGAACCTTCATCAGTAGAGGTGCAAGGAGTGCATAGGAAGGAACTTTGTCTCAAGTTTAGGGAAGACAGAACTACTGAAGGTTTTGTAGAGCTCTTCTAAGAGGGCATTGGGCGAGTGCATAGAGCGCATCGAGAAGAACTCTCTTTCGGGTTATGAGAAGAAGGAGAAGTGTCACAGGAAAGATGCTCACATAGTTGTAGAATACTTTGTTGGCTCAACAAGGAGTGCTTGAGTAGGAGGCTGCCAAGAGGGCACCAAGTTTCCCTTTGAAGGAAAATACAAGGGTCGAGACCCTTAGAGATTGAGAAAGTTTGAGAAGCTCAGGAGGAATAACATTCCTAGAATGCAGGCGAGACCTAAGGAAATCGAGCTTGCAGAGGGAGCAAAGGTCGAGGCCTTTGAAAACTTGAAAGTCTTCCAAGTCCAAAAGGAGGTGAGAAAGCTTGGGAGGGAGCTACAACAGTTGTTGGATAAACGACAGAAGGTTGGATCTAGACCGTCGAATTTATGTCTGGACAATAGAAGGAGGGTGCCAAGTCATTGGCCAGAAGTCCTTGGAGATGAGATGAAACAGACGGTGGAGATGCTTCATGGAGAAGTGTGAAATCCCATAAGCCATTGGATCTAGCAGATATGTGAGGAAGTTAAGGCTGAGCATCTTTAGAATTCAAAATCTCAGGAGGAGCAGCGACCATTGGATGCGAAGCAACAGGAGCCGTTGATTCCCCTTTGAAGTGGAATTTTGGCATTTCGGCATTTCGGGGTTTGGCATTTTGGCAATTTCGATGACAAGGAGCTGGGGAACTTTGCGTTGAAAATGCTGAAGTCGCAAAACATGATGTGTATTTGGAGTAGGGTTGTGGTCATGGAGGAAGCAGTCACATGGACTGAGATTTGGTTAGGGGCTAATCGTCGTTGAGCCCATTTCGACATTTCGGTATTTCAGGGTTCGGGAAGTAAAGGATGTTTTGATTTTGGAATCGAGAGTTTCAAACTCCTGGTTTGCGAAATCCCAAAAGATCCAGAATCGTCAAATCGAGGAAGATCTCAGCCATAGATCATGTGGGAGGTGAGGCTTCAGGAATTCAGGAATCAGAGTTTTGAAAGGTAAGGAAACTCTCTGCTGTGGATTTTTGCGAGTCGCGAAATCCCAAAGAGCGAAGGGAAAAACCCCAAAAGGTTGTGGGTCGTCAATCCAGTTGGATTATGATCATCGGTTCAAGAGGAATCTGGACCGTTGATCTCTCAAGGGGGAGATTTCGGCATTTCGGGGTCTGGGAGTTCGAAGGACCTAGAATCATCTGCAGTTGGAATTGCGAAATCACAAATTACGAAATCCCAGAAAAATTGGACCGTGGTCATGGGTAGATTTAGGCATTTTGGGGTCCGGGAGTTTGAAGGACCTAGAATTGTTGCAGTCGAAATTGCAAAAACTGGAAAGCATTCGGAGGAATAGCACCAGGTCATGGGATCGGTCATATGAAAAGAAACTTAGGGGAGGAGTTGTAGACTTAGGCCCTATTTCAGGTTTTGACATTTCAAAATATAGAGAACAGGAGGAGTGCTTGCATCTCAATTTCCCGAATCCCGAAAAGCTGGTAGCGCTTTGAGATTAAGCACGTGGTCACAGAGTGGTGGTCATGTGGACGGAGGCTAAGGGAGGACCCAAATTCCTTAAGCCCTTTTCGGCGTTTTGGCGATCGAGAGTTGGAGGGACAAGGAGCCTAGGAGAGCTCGCATGCAGGAGTCCCGAAACCCCGAAATGTGAAAGGTGTGTTGGTTCAGAACAGAGAAGAGCACTAAAAGTTGAGCATGTGCATAGGTTTTCTCAAAACCTATGCTAGGGAATTAAAGGGACCTGTGGATTCATTCAAGGGGTTCCAGCAGGATTCTGAGGAGCCATTTTGGCTCAGAAGAATATTGATCCAGAGACTGGGAGGTCACAGAACCCTGCTGAGGTAGGGGGTCGGCATCATTGCTCATAGCTGACGGACTATTTTTGGTGACGGTAAATTGACGATAACTGTGATCTTTGCCAGATAAACCAATAGCCCTTTTTTGCATACTATATGGCCCAATAGTATCCCAAACGATGTTCCAAATACACATTTCTTTATGTTTAGTCATATCTGACACTGTCTGCATTGTTCTAGCATCAAGCGTAAAACTTTCACATGGCTTTTCAACATACTATAGACTGTCCATTCATCTAGGTATACTTCAAGAAACTGATGGATGAGTTCTTTAAATGTTGTGATAACCACTCTCGAGAATGTGGTTAGCGCATTCTTCAGTCCAAATGGAATGATTGTATATTGGTAATATCCCCACTCTGTTGCGAACGTGGTCTTGTATATGTCCTCCTGTGTTATCTTAATCTGATGGTAACCTGAGAATCCATCAGTGAATGCATAAGCTTCGTGTCCCCCCACATTCTCTAACACTTCATCTGTGAATGGTGTAGGGAATGGGTCATGTAGGCATGCATCATTCATCTTCCTCAGGTTGACACATATCCTAATCCATCTTCCTTGTTTTTTGTCCTATATGACCATCGGGCTTATCCATTCTGATTCTTCGATTGGTTCGATTATTCTAGCTTCGAGCATCCGGTCGATATAGTCTTTAACTTTTTGTTTATATATGGGGTTCACTCTATATGGTCATTGTCTAATCAGTCTCGCTTCAAGTCTGAGAGGTATCTTCATCTCTCCCAGTTCTCCTGCTATACCCTTCATCTCTATAAATGTTGTAGGAAACAACTCGTTGTATTCGCACAACAACTCTCTAATGCTTTCTACTGTTGGCTCATCCTAGTAGTCTCCAATGTTGGCCATTTTGGGATGTTCAGTTGTTCTGATGTTAACTTTATTTACCTTGATTGGCGTGGAAATAACTTTGGATTCTATGGGTGGTCCCTTCACATCTATTTTTCCTTCTACTTCTTCAATCTGAATGTCGTGCAGGTCATCTTCGTCTGGTGCTTCCTCCTGTACGTGGTAACATCACAGTAGTTCCTTTACTATCTACTTATTTCACTGTTGTTCTTCGGTAATAAGTTTTATTTTCGATTCTTCAATGAATATGATTCCTCTGATCCATTTTAGGGCTGCATATATGTTGGCGTTCTCATGCTTGAATGAGAAAGTGAAAGTAAATTTTTGTTGCAATGTCATCCATGTTGTAGTTCCTTTGTGCAATTCTTGATCTGTATATTCGTTTGTTGGTATGCCCTCTAAAGTGTGAATGAAGTGGTGAGGCCATTCCTCTGGTGGTGTCATTTTCCACAACGTTTTTCACTCCTCCAAGTGTTTCGTTGGTGTCCCTAGTCCTTCATCTCTCCATTGTTTGTTTGTTTTTTGTTCTGCACCGAACCTTATGTGCAGTAACCGCTTACATTGGTACCAGTTTGTGATAATCTCCTTGTGTGTGCCCCATCATCTTGCGGGTGTGGCCTTGAGTGATAAATCCAGTGCTAGTAGCCTCTCATCCTCTAATACTTCATCTTCATATTGTATCAAGAATGTTTCTAAATCATTTAGTCCGTGGAAATTGGGTGGTTGTTTGATTTATATGCCTATCCACTATACTGCGCGGTATATTCTTGTATATATTCTCGTGGATACTTCGTGTAGTCTTTGCTGCCATTTTTATAACCCAGTGTCTGAATCTGTTGCACATGACATAATGCTCTGCCAACTGAGTACCCCATATGCAGTTGGTTTTACGTAGTCCTCAACACGCGCAGTTGTTTTGTACAACTGACCAATCTCCTCTAAGTCCAGGCAAGTAGGTTCTATGAACCTTTCCCCTTCTGATAGATCTAGTGGTGTTATGACCCTGTAATCTT
>SNQJ01S0229403.1:0-10082 GCA_010110895.2 Picea sitchensis
CCATGTCTAGGACCTGTGGGCCTCGAGACATGATCTCCTAGTTATCCCTAAAAATTAGGGATAACATCTGGCTCCAACTCGGGGACATGTGCTCACTGTAGAGTGCATGAGAACCTCAACATCTCTGGCATAACCCGCAGACCTGCTTAATCTCGATAGGGGCATAAGTAACAAAAATGGGGTGGTAATTCCATCCCAGCATACATAGATATATATATGAACTGAACGAAAACAATCAATAATGCAAATGTGAAAGCAAACTATCATGAAATGCAAATGGTACTATACACGGATACAAAATGCCTACTTGCCTATACTTACCTGTCAGTTGGATGTTGGGTGTAGTCAAACAAGTAATGAATCCAATCCAACAATGTCCCACAATACCTGCTTTTGTGCTTCATCATAAACCAGAATAGTGACAAATTAAGCACAAAAATGACATGGGTTAGAGCATATATCATACCATCGGAAATCATAAAGTCTAACTCATGGAGGCGGGTGGGAGGGATAAAATCTTGCCAAGTCAATCTCTAAGGAAGGTACTCAATCCACTCCAAGAAAGGGTCATGAAGAGTCCAAGGTTGAGAAAACTGACTCAAAGGGCCTACAAGCTGGCTACTCAAGACATCCTCATGCTCTGGAATCAAGGAAAGGATCGACAAAGATCTAGCAGACGACTGACAAACTATCAAGGGAAAGTTGAAAAATTGAGATAAAAAACTTGCAGTATCCAACCAACCCTTGGAGTCTAGGGTTTGCCTAAGAGGAAACTCAACAATAAAAATATACTTCCCAACTACACCTTTAATGGAAAAGCAAGGTAGAGTAATAACAGGTGGTTGGAGTGAGAAGTCATGAGAATCCTTTTTTAGGAAACCAATGCTCTTACTTGTGTTAAAATTTGAGCACAGTGGTGGTTGGTAATCATCTTCATGGAGAGAATCCAAGTGCTCAAAAGGGTACTCATCAAAAATCTCAAGGTAAGACTGAAAATCATCAGGAAAACAAGGTACTAGGTCATCCTTGGTTTTTTGAAAAGTACGAGTAAAAATCTCATCTCCTTGTTTCCATTGCTCAAAAGTAATATGCTGTGATAATTGCAAGGGAAACACTTGGAAATGACTATCGGTGTCATAGATGGGATCCAGGTCATAACCAACTATATCCCACCTACGTCTCCCAACAAGTATGAACTCATCAATGTTATCAACAATGTCACTATCTGTGTCATAACATGAAAGGTTTGAAACATTTGAAAATTCATTCTCCTCCTCCTCACTTCCTTCATCATAAAGTAAAGCATCATCAAAAACTAGGGGAGGAGGGAAAATTACCATTTCTTCTTGTGCAGGGGCTTCGAGGACTTTGGCATTTTCAGCATGGGTTATTTTTTTATCCTCATGGACCACTTATTTGTCTTTGATTGTACAACAAGGAATATTTATTTTGTTCAAGGCTTCCATTTCTCCTTCATTTCATGAATCATGGAACAAGGTATTATTGGAATCTTGAAAAGGAAAGAAACTAACCTCATCGTCCTTTTGTCGTGTAGGAGAAACAAGCTCTTGGATTGATTCATCATAGGGAGGGATATAGGTTGATACTTCATCATTTTTCTTGGGTTCCATCTCCTCAGCCATGTCTTCAACAATCCCTTATTGAATGATGGTTTGTTCCACTTCTTCCTGGAAATCATCATTGAAGTTTTCATGGGAAAACAAACTTTTCATACTAAGATTACCTAAGGTGAAGAGGTCTTTTATCCCAAATAAGGCGATGTTTCGTTCAATTCCTGTAGCCATGTCGTAAGTTTTATCAAGCATCCTTGGGCCCTTTTTACTGAGAGGCAAGCCTAGGTGTGTCAGGATCGCATGGGTATAGAGATGGACAATATACTTGTCTTTAGGACGATGGCTTCTAGGAATCTGACATAGAGTTCCCTCAAACCTACTCTGGAAGTCAAATAGGGTTTCATTCTCAGCTTGTTTTATATGTTTGAATCTTGTTAGCAGTACTGAGATGTCTCCCAATCTTATGCCCCATTATTTGAGAAAGACTTTTTCTAGCTGGTTCATAGAGGTGATGCTAGCATCGGAAAGATCATCATACCATTTTTTAGCATTCCCGTGAAGAGTGGTGGGAAAATTTTTCATCACTACATCTTCGGCATCATCATCGACATGATGGAGTCCAAAATAAGAATAAAAATTATTCACGTGAGAGTTAGCTCTTTCCCCATCGCCACTAGTGAATCTAGGGAGCCATATTTCTTTTATCAGGGGCATTTGTCATGGGTATCCAGTGATTTTGCTCATGTATAAAAGCTTGTAATTCCCGGGATCCCATTGTGAAGTCATTGTTGGCTTCATCATCAGTGGAGTCGCCAGATAGTTTTCTTGAAACTATCAAAGAAATAGGGAAAACACCCTAGTGGAGTCGCTAGGTAAGCTTGTAAGATAAGGCTCTAAGGCAAGGCTTACCGAAAAGTGTCGTCTGAGGAGAATTGACTCAGTGTTCCCTGACAACAGTGCCAAAATGTTATCACACAGATTGTAGATGGGAGAGAGGCTAGCATATAGTAGGTCAAACTGGTGAAACGGGAACCTTCCCCACCCAATGTCACCACAATGGGGAGGTTCTTTCTATTTAGGGAGTTTAGGCCCAGGGGAGACGTCCCCGGTGACCTGTGGTTTTGAAGAGGCAAAGGTTCAAAAGAAGTAAGATAGTTCCCCCTTCAAAGATCACCACCCGAAATATAGTCCAGCTAAAGGCCAATTCGAAGTAACCCCCAAAGAGTATGTACCTGCCTGGAACAAGACAACAACAAGAAAGATATATGAAAACTATATTCAATGGGGTTAGTACTTCATATGTAAGTGACTATCTGATATTTAAGAAATTTGACAGTAAATATTGATGAAATCAATGTTTTCAAAATGGCAATGATAAATATATTACTTGTAAATAAATACTGGAACGATATAGCATTCGATGTAACAAATCAACACTTAATCCAATAAATGCTCTTAACTACCATTCAATTGCTTATAAAATGAAATGTTACTACATCAAGATGAAATAACCAAGGGTGACATCATCATTCTAGGGTTAGTATAGTTAGGGTTTCAATTTTAAAAGAAGTTTGAGAGTGTTTGGATTTGATTTCACTTCAATGCTGGAGGTTGGAGACCAGTGCCTTAGGGTTAAAGGAGTCAATAAATGATGGACGCAAGAGTTGAAGGGAAAGAGATTTCAAAGGACTGGAGGGTTAAAGGAGTCAATAAATGATGGATGCAAGAGTTGAAGGGAAAGAGATTTCAAGGTGTTGCTAGAGTAGGGCCTTAAAAGTAGAACCCTAGGGGAGAGAGGCTCACTCTGGTGTTGCAAAAGCAAGGCCCCGTGCTCTCTCCTCCTTCCCGGCAAACGACTAGCCCAAAAATAGGAAAAATAGATCAAGACGGGAGGTTTTGCTGAGGGAGGTGTTGCTAGAGCAAGGCCTATCAGCAAACCCTAGAACAATACGACCCTGGTGTAGTAAGCCTAGGCTAGGGATGTCTCACTCTTCTTGGCTCAAAAGGGTACGACTAGCATAAGGAAGAAAGAAAACGGAGTGTAGCTATGGCTAGGCTCTCTTTTTCCTCTTCAATGTCTTAAGGCTTCTCTATCAGGGGACATGATACAATGACCTACTTGTGTGTTTGTCCCCTAGGGTTTTGATTCAACAATATTTATAAATAGATGCAAGAAATCAAACTACAACCATTCAATCAAGAAGTTTTGCAGAAAAATACTTACAAATCATGAAGAAATAACCATGCAAACCCTAGTTGTAACACCTTCCTTCAAGAGAAACACCATAAATGCCAAAAAATCTCTTCCTTCAACAAGTGTGCATCACTTAGTTCATCCAAAAACCCCAATAGGGTGCTAAAATCAAACCTTACTAATGAGTGAGTGATAATTGGTGTTAAAATGAGAGTGAAAACCCTCAATATATATTGTATCAATGACCTAATTTAACTTTTAGGTCATAAAAAGGCCGACAAGGCCAAAATACAAAAATAATACTATTTTACATTAAATGTTCATTTTAAAACCCTAATTGAGAAAAAAGTGAGACGTCACCCCTTCTCAGGGAGACGTTAGCCCCTTTTTAGAGAAAATGTAGCAATAAAGAGCAAAACGTTAGACCTATTTGGGCCTCTTCATCATGCCACACGTGCCAACTGCCCTGTCAAACTGCCAAACGCTTAAGATGACGTCATGAGCCCATAGGTGACGTCCTGGGCCATCCAGGGAAAATGTTTCACTGGAAGTGGATCAATCCCCCTAGGATGGGCTCTGCCAAAGTGCCTATGATGGAACATCCTCTTCTTCTCTGGTGAAAAACCCTGATCAACCACCGTCCTATCTCTGTCCCCTGATGGGGTCTCAGCATCCATCTAGTGGGCTCTTCAGCCCCATGGAGGTTCGAATTGATCATCTCCCCATGTGTACCAGTCCAAATGGTACCTATCCATCGGGCATGGTCATGCACATCAAAATCTACACCCTCCATGGGCTCATCAATCACAGGGATCATAGCAATGTCAATCACATTTCATCATCAATATTATTAAACATATGCATAAAACCCCTAATATATCAGTCAGTAGCTCAAAGACATTACAAAAACCTGCAATACAAGATTGGAGAAAAAGACAAGACGTCCTATTGGGTTAGTATCCACAAGAAAAGGAAAGTTTTCGGGAGGATTTCATCCAAGCCATGTAAGTGAGGTGATGTGTCTAGGGGATGTCCAGACATGTGGGTGCAGTGAGAGCCAAGGATGCATAATGTTATCTGTGGGTGCCTTTGTAGAAGGCGAGTTGTACCTATCATGGATGCAGTTTTTCCATGCCCGTTCTTGCCTTTATTCTTTTTCTTGCTTTATTCTTTTATTTGATTTTTCTTCTTCTTTTTCTTTTTATTCAAGAGCTAACCAGAGGACACTACCTTGGCATGGTGACCAGAGCTGACAGTGTTACCTAAAATTAGTTTCACAGAGATGGGAAGGTTGGCTCGTGATGAGACCCCCTTTCCCTTGACAATGCAACCAAAGGTCATTGCCCTGGTGTGGTAACTAGATGGTGGCAATGTCATACTGTTAGGTACCCATGAACCTAATAGGCTGGCTCGTGATGAGACTGCCTATCCTTTGACTAAGTCTTGTTTGTTATTTTTTCGAGTCCCTCTTATTTCTTGCTGAGAGGCCTTTTATTGCCTTCTTGGGGATCCCTAGGCGAAGCATCCCGAGGTTTCATTTTTAGGCTTTTGTCTTTTACCAGCAGCTTTTACCTTCTGGGCCTTTAGCCGCTTCTTCCCACAAGATAAGGTGAAATCCTACAAATAGGTCAACCCAATTCCCAGACAAGGGGAATGGGATAAATGAGCGAGAGATAAGATGAAACAGTGGTGCTATGATGGGAGAGGAAGATGGCTTTTCAGAAATCCCCCAATGGAAAACCAAGACCTATGGGCACAGGCTTGCTATGGCAGCCTGTCAATTTCCCCAAGCATGGTCAAGTGGGCTAATGTAAGATCCAAGAAGTTTATAGAGATAAAATGAATCAGATGCATATATTTAAAAGTTTCAATGATCAAAAGTGACACATACCATGATACCTGGACCAATTACCTCATGGAGTAAGAACCTCTTCTGATACAAGACCAAGCCGATGGTGATGGACATTGTTGCTGCTAACAAGACAAAGCTGATGGAAGAAGAAAAGTATGGGCCCTCTAGGGCCATGCTCAGGTCAATCCTGCTCTTGGTATTCCATGTCTAGGACTTGTGGGCCTCGAGACATGATCTCCTAGTTATCCCTAAAAATCGGGGATAACATACCCCATAAGAGATGATGAAGTCCTTTTAGATTCAGAAGAAATCAAGAGTAAGATTGATCTCAGAAAGGATCAGATGAAGAGACAACTTCCAGGATTGGGAGACAAATGCCATGAGAAGACTAGATCGTAACTTCAAATACTCCTAGGAGATATGAAATCTCTTGGAAGATTCCCTTGTTTCAGTGACAAAGAAGGAAGCCAATCAGAAAGACTAGGATATGGATTCTTCCGTGAGACTAGAAGAGAAGTAAATATTGACTTCGAATATTGATATATATAGATCAAGCATGTTCCAGATGTACAAATCCTTATGTGTGTCCAGAGGATTCTCCCAGCAAAAGGGAGAAGACTATGACGAGACACTTATTGAAGAAATAGTTCCAGTATTTATGAAGACAACCATGACAGCCATGATTCATATATAGTATGAGATGCAGGGGTAGGGAGCAATCCCCATATTTAGTGCAGTTAGTGCAGTACATTAGTTGGGTCATGGATACATGACTACGATAAAATATAGCATTACCTCCATGAAAGAAGAAAAGCTATCTTCAGTATCAATTATTGAGCCACTCTCAGTTTCAGATGAAGTTGTTGCCATGATGGAGTAGAGGAGTTACTCCCAAATTTCAGCAGTCACAGTGAGAATGGAGCAACCATTCTTAGCTTTAGAGCAAGTGCAGGTGTAGAGTCCTAGTTCCAGAAGGAACAATTGTAGAAAGAGGAGAGGACATACTCTCAAGCAATGAGACAGATAGTGCTTTGCAAAGAGCACATAGAGCTAGCACATGATTGTGCAGATTGAGTTGCAACTGAGCAAGTGTACCAGATTGGTACAATGCAATGAGAAAATTTAATTTGATGATTGAAGATAGAAAGACTCAAGTCTATTAGGTGAAGGAAGCTATGTACATGTTGAAGCAAGCTCCTAGAGCTTGGTATGGAAAAATTGACAGTTTCCTAACGAGATTGGGCTTTACCAAGAGTAAAGTTGATTCTAACCTTTATCTCAAGGTTATGAATGATGAGCCAATTATGTTACTACTATATGTAGAGGATTATTCTTAACAAGATGAAGGAAATCACATCACAGATTGCAGAAGAAGCTTGCTACAGAGTTTGATGAAAGACCTAATGCTTTATCTCTTGCATCTTGAAGTTTGGTAGAGCCTAGAGAAGATCTTCCTTAACCAAGGAAAGTATGCAGTTGAAATACTGAAGAGATTTGACATGTTGGAGTGCAAATCCATGAATATGCCCATGGAAACAAAGTTGAAGCTCTTGGTTGACACTTCGTCAGAATTGATTGATGCTACATTGTACAGACAGATCATTGGATCATTGATGTATTTGACGAACACCAAGACAGATATATGTTTTGCTGTGAACACCTTGAGTCAGTTTCCGGTAGAGCTGAGACGTGTTCACCTGGTTGTTGCAAAACATGTGATGAGGTACCTTAAAGGTACATTAGATTGTGGTCTTAGTTATAATGGAGATCATGACTTCATACTGAGTGGTTATATTGATTCAGATTGGGATGGAAGTGTCTCTGACAGAAAGAGAACTTCAGGATGTTGTTTCAGTCTGGGGTCATCCATGATCTCATGGAAGAGTAGGAAGCAATCAAGCATTGCTCTCAGCATGACAGAAGCAGAATACATTGCTGCATGTTCCGCCAGTTGTGCAGCCATATATGGCGTCGAAAGTTGTTGACAGATCTATTTGATCTGGAGATGGAAGCAACCATGATCCTATGTGATAATCAGAGTTGCATAAAGATGACAAAGAACCCTGTGTTCCATGACAAGTCAAAACACATAGAGATCCGATATCATTACATCCATGATATGGTGCAGAGAGGAGCCACAAAGATCCAGTATGTTAGCACAGATGAACAGGTCGCTGATGTGTTGGCCAAGCCTCTATCTTGTGTAAAGTTTGAGCACTTTCGAGATAATATTGGTGTAGTCCGAAAGGACCTGCCTCAAAAGGGGGAGTAGTGTTGTTATGCCAGCCTAGTGCTGAAGATTTCCAACTTCGTGTTGATGTTGTTGTGATGCCAACCTCATGATGTGATGCCAACCTAGTGCTGAAGATTTCCAGCTTCGTGCTGATGTTGTTGTGATGCCAGCCTCGTGCTGTGATGCCATCCTAGTGCTGAAGATTTCCATCTTCGTGCTGATGTTGTTGTGATGCCAGCCTAGTGCTGAATATTTCCAGCTTCGTGTTGATGTTGTTGTGATGTCAGCCTCGTGTTGTGATGCCAGCCTAGTGCTGAAGATTTCCATCTTCGTGTTGATGTTGTTGTGATGCGAACCTCGTGTTGTGATGCCATCCTAGTGCTAAATATTTCCATCTTCGTGTTGATGTTGTTGAGATGGCAGCTTCGTGCTGAAGATTTCCAACCTTGTGCTGATGTTGTTGAGATGCGAGCTTCGTGCTAAAGATTTCCAGCCTAGTGCTGACGTTGATGATATTCCAGCCTTCGTGTTGTGATGTTGTTGTTGATGATGATGCTCCAGCCTTCGTGTTGTGATGTTGTTGTTGATGATGATGCTCCATACTTTGTGCTATGATATTGTTGTTGTTGATGTTGTATCAGCCTTGTGTTGTTATTGATGATGATGTATTAGTGTTATACTAATCCATGTTGATGCAGAGGATGATGTCATTCCAACTCCCTGCTGTGAAGGATGATATTGATGATGAGAAAAACTTTCGATGATTTATAGATGTGCCAATCAGTGTTCTAGATGTTGTTGATGTTGCTGCCCTCTCTCTCTCTCTCCTGATGACGTTGTAGAATACCCTTTTTGTTAAGAGGGAGTGTTGAAACATTGTAACTGCAAAAAGTATTTCATTTATTATTCATTTATTATTCATTAGATCAATCCCCTTTTGTAGATTGATCATGTTGGGCATTGTAATTGACCAAATCCCCTTTTGCGGATTGGTCAAACCCTAATTGTATTATGCAAATTGAGAAGTCGACCCCCATGCTAATTAAAGTGGTTTTAACCACTAAGAAGACAAGTCGGCCCTGCCTAGCGAAGAGACACCTTTTCAACACCTGCCAGTTTGTATAAATAAAGGAAGCCAACACCTCATTTGCACACTCACTCAACTCACTCATCTAGTGCGCAAGTTTGAATGAAGCTGCAGTTACCAGTTGTCGGAAGGAGGAGAGAGAGGCGCATTGCTTAGTAGAGGATATTCTCTAGTGTTTGGTTTATTGTCTTGGCATTGTATTGGCTATCTATAATAAGGAAATTTTTGTTGAGTTTTCTTCCCCATGAGGGTTTCTTAGGATAAATGTTGTGTATCTTGTGATTGTGTTTCTCTCAATGATCCTATCTATTCTATGGCTATCTAGTAAATTGAAAATAAACCTAATAATAGCTCAAAACTTAACACTAAGAGGGAGTGTTGAAGATTGAGTAGCTTCGGAATATATCCTTATTGTACTTGACCAAGACAAACCCTAAAGAATGTTATTATATTATATTTATTAAGATGGCCCTATTGTGCCTTTGTAAAAGTCGGCCCTATTGTGCCTTGACAATTAAATGTAATTTAAGAGGGTAAATTGACAGGTCGGCCCAAACCCTAATTTAGGGAGGCCAGACTACTATTTATAAGGGAGACTAGCACCTCAATTATTCACTCACTCAATGAGCTCTACAACAAGAGGAAAAGTGTGCAAGTCTTGGAGGAGCAACTGCTGCAACTGGGGGTGATGTCATAGAAGGGTTTTGGTCTATCTCTTGGTATCTCTTGGTTAAGTGGTGCACTACTCTTCCTAGTGAAGGAGTAGAGGAGGATATTCTGCCTTGTTAGTTATCTCTTGAGAGAGAAGCATTGTTCTTGGTTGGCTAATCTATATTGAGGAAGTTTGCTGGGTTTTCTTCCCCTAGAGGGTTTCCCAGGATAATCTTTGTGTCTCTCTTGTTTCTGTGATTGTATCTCTTTTAGTGATCTTATATATGCAGCTAATGTGCTAGATGATTGTAATAATAAAGAAGAACCGTAACTAGTAACTGCATAAGCAAAATAACAAGAGAGAAGAACCTATCAGAAAAACATGAAGAAAATTTTCGTTTGAAGAACCTTAATCATGGGTTGCTAGAATAAATCAGAAAGTTGAAAGAAGAAAATCGTGAAAATCCAGACATTAAAAATATCGACAAATT